>CAUYRH010028516.1:0-39793 GCA_963574655.1 Perodicticus potto
TCACTTTAGAAAAGTGGTTCTTAACCTTCCTAATGCCGCGGACCTTTAATACAGTTCCTGTGGGTCACGACACACCTTGAGAACCACTGCTTTAGAAAATTCTAGGCATGACATAAGAAGCATTCCCTGCTAGGAAGCAACAATTTGGGATGCACAGTTGGGCAAGTGATTTCCTCATTGGATAATGAGGACTTTACACACTCTTTGCAAGGGAGCATCTGTTCTGGACCGAATGTCTGATACTGAGGAGCAGACAAAGTCAAGTACGTTGAATATTAACTTGATAAAGAAAAGACCTTGATCATCTTCCTTATCATTTTGTCTTCCAAAAAATAGCATAGTGACTGGGAAAAACAGACATTCATTTAAAACATACAGATAAATAGACAAAAAATTAAATGAAAATGAAACCAAACCACAAAAGAATGTCCAGATGCATTTGGCTGCACTGGAGACTCCTGGTTCGAGAAGTTAGCTGGGAGGGGTATTTTTATAAACAAACTAAAAATTAATAGCAGTCATTTTTACTTTTTAATATCAATTTACAGCCTATAATAAGGTAGCATATCTACCATGGTATATAAGATGTTACATTATAATATTCCAGAGTGCTGCAGGGGCAGGGAACACATTGGGAACATAAGCAGATGAGTTATCATGCTCCTAGTCTTGCCCAATGGGAAATAATTTCAATCCGGAAGCTTCTTTGTACTAAAAGAATCTGGCTCTAAAGCTCCCTTTGACTAGCTTAGAAGAGGCAATTGAGCAGAAAGAGAAAATATGCCGGGAGTGGCAACGATGATGCCCTGGCTGGCACAAAGAGTGAGGAGCCCTCTGTAATGAGGAGCTGGTGGAGGCACTTTGCAGGGCATGTTGTGGGATGTCTTTATTCTTATTCTTTAGTTCCTCAGCTGTTCCAGACTTTGTTCAAGGTGTGTCCGTTGAGCAACTGCAATCAGGGAATTCCCTGACATTAGTAATTGGTCTTTTGATACTGCAGTGCAGACTGCTCTGGCTTAGGAGCAGCATGACTGGATAATGGGGAATTCAAGCCAAGGGGCAGAGATGATTCCAGGAGATACATTTGGATAGCAGCGTGACCCACTTTTTAGTGGCGAGGCAAGGAAAGTTAATATCAGAAACCACACTCCCGAGTTGTTTGTGGGGTCGCCACCTTATGTGGCCGTGTTTCCTCTGCGTTAGGGTTTATCCAAAGAACGTTACTTCTATCTCTTCATTACATTCTCGTAGCACAGTGAGGTGTGGAAGGGGAAGTGTTGACCAGAGAAGGAAATGTATTGAGAAGCGGAAGGTCGTATTTGGAAAAGTGGAATGTGTGAAGTCACTAAGACCTTACTGGGAGTCAGACAAAACAAGGCAAAGAAATGCTACAATATTTACATTCCAGCGATTGCAAAATGGCTTGGGCCAAGGAAAAGATATGATAGATAGGAGCCACGGGTCAGTTAAGGAGCTTCTCTTCTCTGTTGCTCTAGTTCTATTGCCATTGCCACGGGCCTCCTTCACCTTGTTAATAACATTGAAATAAGGGGGGGAAAGTAAAAGGAAACACACATACAGATAAAGAAAACAGGACAGGAGAGAGATCCACGCACGAGCTCGTTATTTTCTCACTGGACAAGGTGTTTGGCAAAGTTTTGTGCAAGAGAAAAAGGGATGGCCTCATAAAGGAAAGAATTGCATTTAAAGAAAACTTGGGCTCAATGACTTACTTTTCTCAATGACTCCGATTCAAGTCAGCGTCAGTCATAAAATCGAGTTGTGTGGCCCATTCTTTGTTGGCACCAGAAATGAGCCCTGACTTGCAGCTCTGAGATAACTCAGCCTGGATCTGGAACAACATGTGCCGTTGATAATTTAGCTTCGTGTCCCTGCTGGACGTGACTGTGAGGTAGGGAGAACTTATAAAGTGGGGAGTCAAGAGCGGCTGTTATTATTACCCTCATTTTACAGATGAGGAATCCACACCTCAAAAAGATCAAATGATCCCTAAGAATATAGTACACAGCAAGTAAGCAGTGGAGCTAGGATTTGAAACTAGGTCAGTTTGACTGCACAGCCCAAGGCCTCTTGTACTCTAGAGTGTACAAAAGACTGCTAGGTGTTCACTAGCACACTTTCTTTTCTCCCTCTCCCCCACTTTTCTGTTTTTTTATAACAATGTAATGCCCAATTTTTAGTAGAGCAGATGGTTGCCCAGCTTGAGACTACATTTCCCAACTTCCCCAGTAGCTGGGTTGCAGCCATGTGAGTAAATTATGGTTAATAGGATGTGAGCGTAAGTGGTGTGTGTTACTTTCAGCTTATGCTCTCCAGAAGAACTGGGTGTGATTTCCCTCTGCCTGGTTCTCCTTTCCTAACTGCTGCAGCTGGAGATGATTGCCACCACTCTTTTGGACAAGCCAGAGATTGGCACCGTATGTTGAGTCCCGTGAAAGATAGAAACGCACCCTATCTTGTAAAGCCATTTGGAGTCTCTTTGTCACAGTAGCAATGGGGAGAAGCCATAAATACAGGTGAAACTTTACCCACTCTTGGGTCACTCACTTCTTGCTGCGTTCCTGGTTCCTAACAGGCCACAACCATTACCGGTCCTCCACCAGAGGGGGTTGGGGACCACAGAATTAAAGAATCATTTGTCTCTGTCCTAGGTAGATTTAATAGACCAGAGTTTAACAAATTAGACTTTCAAATAGGAGTCTAAAAGACTAGGGGTCAGCAAAGAAGTCTGGCCCACCACTCATTTTACAAATAAAGTTTTATTGAAACACAGCCATTAGTTTACATATTGGCCAAGGCTGCTTTCATGCTACAAGGACAGAATTGAGTAGTTAGTTGAGATGGAGACTCTGGCTTGCAAAGCCTAAACAATTTACTATCTACCCTTTATAGAAAAGTCTGCTGACCCTTGTAATAGACTGTTACAGTCACGAACCTGATATCTGTTGTAGGGAGTTCAAGTAAGCAGAGCCTCTTGCAGAAAAGATATTTCTCTATTTGGATGTGATGTACATTTTAACAGTACTTACATTATTTGCTTACATGCAAATATCCATCAGCATTTTCATAAGTGGGTTGCCATTCTTCTCTATTTTCACTTGGTAAAATATCTTTTAAAGGAATTTGTTATTTTTGACCTTGTAAGAATGAAGAAAGGAGCAAAAATGAGGCTAGATGTTACACCAAGTGGGGACAGTTTCCTCGCCCTCCCAGGCGTTACTGTGAGATTGGGATTTCAGATGAAAAGGGCCTAGCAGGTTTTATGTAACTAACTGTCCTGGTCTTAGCTTTTTGCATCTGTGGCTTAAAGTACTTCTTATTCCTATGGGGAGGCAAGGAAAAAAAGTCAGGATGGCATCAGATTCTGCAGAAGTTTGCAAGCGCTTAAGGGGGTTCATAACTCCAAAATGCTTTCCCCATGCGGCACAGATTGAAGTGTCTGAAGGGACCTGGGTGTGAAAGGCATGCGGTTCGCACTCGGGGCAGGGAGACGCGCGGGTGGGGCGCGCGGTCCCCACCGTCTCAGCACCTGGGCTGTGAGTCTACCCGGAGCGCAGGGCGGAGGAAGAGAGAAGCACAGGCTGTAAATATTACTCAAATAAAGCAAGCAGGAGGTCAGAAGGCAGCAAAACGCTGCGAGTGGCTTTCTTTTTCTCCTCTAAGTCAGTGAAGGAAAAGAAAGGAATCTGTATTTTATAAGCCCGGTGCTCAGGACGCTGCCGTCTCCGCCTGTGGACAGAGGCAGCAGCCAGGAACCCGCCGCAATCTCAATGGCTACTCCAAAGGTCAAGGTTTCGCTAGTGCCATAAACCCGTGGTGGGTCAGCTGCACCTTCCTTTGCTCCCTTCACCCTGGGACCCACGCTGGTGGAAAAACAAAGAGGAAAAAAGAGCCAGGCCTTCAAAAGATCTTGCGTGAGTGACACCTGTCATTTTTCCTATCGTTTGATTGCCTCAAGCACATCTCCCCAAGCAAGACAGATAGTAGTGTTTAATCTTCCCACGGGGGATGGCTACACAGGCTTTCCCCACCTCATCCTCTCCAGAACCTGTGGGATAATAATTCCAGCGTCCTGCTAGCCTTGTAGGGAAAGGAAAATGACACAACTACCAGGTCGGTGACCCAAGGCTGGAAATTACATTTATTCCAATTCTCTCTCGGCATTTTTTTTTAACAGCACCACCCTATCTTCCCCAATAGCAAATGGAATTAAAATGTTTACATAAATTATTACAAGAATCCAGATGACGCACTTTAATTGGACTAAACTGTGATGGTGTCAGGTGCCTGCATCCCACTCTCTAAACAAGGGTCTAGAGGCTTGATAAGGTACGAAAATAGCTGACATTTTTGAATTGCTCTTCTATGTATTCCAAGCATGGGGATCAATGTTTTGTATACTTAATGGCATTGTATCCCCCAACCACCCCCCCCAAAAAAACAACCAAAAAGAAAGATATCACTGTCTAAATTTTGTAGATGTTGAAATTGAATCTCAGAGAGGTTAAATAACTTGCCCCAACCCCTCTCCGCCCAGCCAGTAAGACAGTAACAGTTTAAGCCCATCTGCTTTTCCCTAGAGTGTATTCCCTTTTCTTTCTTTCTTTCTTTCCTTCTTTTTTTTTTTTTGGCAGTTTTTGGCCAGGGCCGGGTTTGAACCCACCACCTCCAGTATATGGGGTCAGCGCCCTACTCCTTGAGCCACAGGCGCCGTCCTATTCCCTTTTCTTCATATCTTCTGGAAGAAAGATCTGCTTCTACCAAGGCAGGAGAAAAGATGGAAAAGTATGAGAGACGCTCTGAATGTCCAAGGTGTTCGTTTCATTTACTCTGTGGATCACTCCTCCTCTCATTACAAACACGGAACATTGTGTAGCGTAGCATTAAACAATGCTAGGCTACCCAGACACAATTAGGAAGGTGCATTTTCCTGGGAGAGGTAAGTAGCAATACCAATGAAAGCACTCCCCAGCCTCAGATAAATAAGTTTTGTTTTAAAAATAACTTTAGACCCTCTCTGCTTCTGCTCATTTTCAATCAGCAGACGTAATAAACAAAACTGCACACCCAACTTCATGTACTTTGTAAAGAACACGATTGAATCTAAATAGACGACCAACCTATAGCCTACTTGAACTTAGACAAATGCAAATCTAGGTTTACTGGCCCGGAAACGAAAGCCGCCGTGTAAATCTTGTGGCTACCGTAGACTCAGGGGGTCGTGGCAGTTTTTGTCAGAAAGGTCACGCTTCTGGCATTTCCTCTGCTGGAAAATGGGCATAATGAAATCTATGGCCTAGATTATTAGGACATGTGAATTCGACACTCATGATTGTAAAAGTGTTGCTCATCAAGAGCAAGGCTGGCCACATCTTTTGATGCAGGTGTGACAGGGAGATGGTGGCAGGAGTCTAGGGCAGAGACACCTTCTCTGAGAGTTTCCCTCCACGCTGGCAGTCAGATGGCCAGCCTTGATTGTACCAGAGCTTTCCTCCTGGCCTTTCCATCTTCTGATCCCTTTCTCCCCCTTTCACCTGGCACAACCCCATTCCTCTTTTAGGTATTATCTCTGCACATGGCTTTTTAGCTGTGGCAGGATTGATTTGTGGATCTGGTGGTGCGGATTGTCCTGTGCATTGGAGGATGTTTTAGCAGCACCCCCAGCCACCACCCGCTAGATGCTGGTAGCATCTTTCCTCCCGGTACTGATAGCTAAACATGTCCCCAGACATTGCCGAATGTTCCCGGGGCTGGGAGGATGGCCATTGGCTTAGTAGCCTCACCCTTTATGATAAGCCTAGTTCTACCGGTGCTGCCATTTCCCTATAAGCTCATGAACTTATGGGAGCCTGAACCTTGCTCTCTGTTCTGTCCTGGAAGTGGACTTAGACCCAAGAATCCACCAGCCTCTCAGTAAGTGACCGGAGGTGACTGAGCCCCGGAAAAGTCTTCTGGTTTGGAAATGGAGGATAACATCGCTTCACTGAATGACCTAGAAAAATTCCTTTATGCCCTTACTTTATATTAAATGTGATTCTCACAGCGCACATCCCCGCAGTCTGAGATGTGAAATCGCCCTTCAGAGGATGCCATCAATACTGCTCTTGGGACCCCTGGGCTTTCCAGAAGGAAGCCATGAGTCTTGATTTTTTTCTCCCCAAGGTTTGGCTTAACACCGAGGCACTGGAGTGAGAGCAGCCGTAGCCCCAAGATTCATTTCCCCCCTGTTTCACTGGATATGGCCTTAGAAAAATTATTTTTTGAAAAATGACCTAAAGCTTTCCTAAACTCCTCAGGAATGACGCCTGAGGGGGGCATCTGAAAGACTTCACATTCATTAGCTAAACCTGCTTGTTAGGTTATGTTCCCTGAAATGCATTTGACAGTTAATGAAGTAGAAAAGATGGCAGCTGGAAAAAAAATAAAATTCTGTCAGATTCTGGCGATAGAACAAGGAGGTTAAAAAAAAAAAAAGCTGGAACCTGGGGAGGCGTGGATAGATCAGCACCCCACACTGTGAGCGTTTTATTGCTGGGCACACCGCCTCGGATCAGAGCCGGTGGCGGCAAAGTCAAAGTTAAATGCACGCATGGCCCTCTGTTCGGATCCTGAGACCGTACAGAACTCAGGCAACCTAGATAAGGTGCATGTCAGGGCAAAAACAGCAGGGATACAGGGCTGACTGGCAGATATGTGAAACAGTCATCAGAGAAGAGAAAGAAAAAGGAAAGACGCGTTCAAAAATATTTGGACTGCTTTAGACACCTTTCCCCATTTTTGTTGGATTACAATTTAGTCCAAACCTTAGTTGAATACTCAGAAGGTAAAACCAGCTTGCAGGCAGCTGAATGAGCAGGCACAGACGTTCTCTGAAAACACTGGATTTTAAATGACCTCGTGGGATGTGATTCATTTCCCGTTTCCCTCTCCTCTGCCCATGCCCCTGATGGAGGTTCAGAAAAGGGGTCCACAGGATGAAGGGTGGCCCGCTGGGGGACACTTCTGCACTTGCCAAAAGTGTTGTGTGGTTAATTCCATTCGGTCCAGCCTCCCCAAAGTTGGGCAAACCTGTTTTCTTCTCTGCGATGTATCACTTAGAAACACCGACTGCAAGGATTTCTTATGTTCTCACAAAGAGGGAAGGAAACAGCTGGTAAATGTTTCACAGATGGCAAAGCTCTTGGCATCTCTCTCAAGAGAGGGCCACCCATGCAGATGGCTCATTATTTTAACATTTGGATTTTCATCTTATTAAAACATCTTTTTTTTCCTGGTTTTATTTAGCATCATAAATTCTCTTACACTTTAGCAAGCGACTAAGCGATTTGAGGACGGGTGTTCTAAGGAACATCCTTTGGCTAAAACATAGATTGGTAACATCATTATTCCCAGCTTTGATCTCAACGTGATGGGTTTCCATCTGATTAAAAATTCCAATGAAAGGGAAAGCTCAGAACAGTGAATTTATCAAGCAAAAGTCCATGAAGTCCATACAGTAGCTGAATTATTCAGCAGAATGATAAACAGAGTGAAATTGGGGGAAATAGTTTTATTCGATGCATAAAATATCTATTATTATGCAATATGGATATATAAAAATAGACAAATGCACAGTGGTTGTAGATTCCTAAACACACCCCTTCCACATATGGAGACAGACTTTTGTACCACCCAGCACTAATAGCCAAAATTTAAACCAAGCTATGCCAATTCCTAGCAGAGTCGATAGGAAAGGGCTGAAATTTCAAAGGGTAGTTCTCTGCCCACTCAGACATCAACACGGGTGAACTTGTACCTTCTTTCTAAACAGCTGTTACTAGGTGCAGAAACAGGAGGGCTGTTGTCTGGCTGGCTGGAGAGGAACAATGAACTCTTGCTGCTCTGACTCGGAGAATCAGGCCTCGCCACTGCCCTTTCCAAATATTGCTCCTGTGGACTGGGAAAAGCTATGGTCATCTCAGCATCCCTGACTATTGCGCTGGGGTGTGGGAACTGTCGGAGATGCAAATGCAAGTGACAAAGCAATGTAATAAGAACAAACCAATCTATTTAATGTGCTGCGAGATGCTGGCCTCAGTACCGATCAGTCGCTGTGCTCTCACAAATGGGCCTTCGGAGCGGAGTTTGTGCATGCCACGTTGTAAATGTTTATTAGCAGTGGTACACAGTGTGCGTTATGGATCTGTGGAGCTCAGAACTGGCTCACTTTGAGGGTCAAATGTAAATCCCCGAAATGCTGAGAAAATGTTAATGGCTGCCAGCACCAAGGATGTGTCAGTTGAGAGTGTACATGGGTATCATAAACGGAGGCTGTGTTCACAGGCTGCAATCACCTCTGGTACCTTTAGCCTAAAGCATTAGCTGGCAGAGTGCATTCTGCCAACCATTGGCTTTTCCATCAGATGAAAAGCAAGGTGGGGGTTGCAGAAAGTATAGTTTCCCAAACAAGAAGGGGAAAGGGCAAGGCTGAGCAGGCATGTCCAGGAAGATGGGAGTTGTGGAGAAGTGAGAGAAAAAACTTATAATTTAATTTCTCCCTAAGCACGTTGCTTCTGGGGGGCGGGAGCCTGTGTTGCCTCATAGTTTGCATTCTCTGCGGTAATCACACGCGCATAGGGTCTGATGGTCTTTAGCTGGAACTGCCATCTGCTAAACCTTCATCTTCAGGCTCCCCCCCTTTGGCTCACCTTAGGGTGGTGATTCTTAAAGAGTGGTCCTCCAACTGGCAGTATCAGCATCACCTGAGTCCCCACTCAGACCCATTGAATCAGAAATCCTGCAGGAGAGGACCGGCCATCTGTGCGTTAACAGCCCTGCAGGTGATTCTGATGCAAGCTCAAGTTTGAGAACCGCTCCTCTAAGGCATAATGGTTTGTCACCCCACCAGTGCCCAAGAATCTTTTTGGTGACAGACATCAAATATGATTCCTGTGAAATCCTGGCAGCAGAATACATTTGTCTATTTAACAGCATGCAGAACACTTGTCAAGAGGGATTCCAGGGGCTCTTTTTGCAAAGGTTTTCTCTCTCCTGCATGCACTTGATCCGTCGCTTTAGAGATTACATGTGTCTTCAATCCGAGCTCCAAAGTTACGAGCCATTTTAAAAGCACCCCCAGACCCCACCCTTTTCACCTAATATTGGCAAATAAGACAGAAGAACACTGCACCTAGTTCTCTGTGTCTAGCTGGAAAGACTGACAGATTTCATTACATTTTGTCACAGGGTCTAAGACTCCACGTGGGAGAAAATAATCCCACACAGTGAAAACATCTCCCTGTACCTTTGAGTCAGAACAGAGAAGCATAAAAGTATTGTTCCTAAGAAAATTACAAAGCATTTGGTGGTGTTTTAAAAAATGTGATGACTATTCACCAGACTCTGCTTTAGGTGGCTGAAAATCCCCCACAAAACTATATAGGTACCAGAAATACATATGCCTCCAGTGAGATGGCAGAAGAATCAAAGGAGAAATGAATTTCCTGCCGTGCAGATGAGCCACTTAAAATCGCTCCCATCTGAGTGCACCTCCTTTTCCTCATGTGCATTGAGAACCATTTGAATAATGCAGGTTATTCAGCTGCATTGTGTGCTCTGAAAGCCATTTAATGAAGGTAGACAGGCTTCCAAGAAGGTGCATTCTTTGACTAATGTAGATACTCCTGGAAAAATCTTTCCCCAACATGGAAGGCAAGATTTACCGAGTGAGCATAAGAAGAAATGCTATTCCAAGGTCTTGTTTCACTCCATCAATTTGAATGGAAGCAACCTTGGGTTAAATTTGATCCATTCTAGATGAACTTTGTCCAAGGTATGTCCTGAAAAGTGGCAGATCAATCGCATTTTAGCAAATCAAACCCTCTTTCTATTGACTTCCATTATATTATCGAAGTTGCTTTGTCTCTCTGATTGATCTTCAATTAACAGTGGTGACCAACTCCAACCTTCCTGCTAAATAGTTAAGGATCTATAAACGGATGCTTAAATGAACAAAAGGCACTTCTATTCTAAATAAAACTTGTATGAATAATAAGGAAAGTGACACTTGTACCCATACATAAATATACGTAATACATGGGTACACATGCAGGGTGGACATGAAGTTCATGTGCAATTTGAAATAGTTTAACATAGTAAAGTGAACATGAACTTTATGTCCATCCTGCTTATAATATATATAGTTTTAATAAGGTTGGATATGTCTGGTAAGATTGGCTCTTCATTGCAATTTTTTGGGCCAAAATTACAGGAAAGGGCATTTGGCACCAGGGATATTTTCAATTGTATTCATCTTGGTTGTTTGAACTGAGACGTGCTACAGGTCAGGGTTAGCAGAATCTGTCCTGTTCTGCCACCTTTCAGCAGTGGAATTATCCCTTCTGTTCTCCAATCCCCTTCTCTGTAACACAAGTCTAATCATTCTTTGTGCCCCTCAGGGTTGCAGTGAAGAGTAACACCCCACATGTGTGTGCCAGCACAATGCCAGGCACACCAGGAACACCTGGATAAATGGCAGCTGTTGCCATTATGATGATGAATAGATGAAATCACGGGTATCATGTCCATGACAACCAGGGAGCATACATAAACGCCCATCTGGAAAACCATCACAACACTTTAACACTATCATGGTATTTAAAAACTTGCTGTGGGTTATATCTCCAAAGAGAGGCTCAGCAGGGTGAGAACAACTCTAAAAAGTCAAGAAATGTGTGCTTATTGTAATTCACAGAGAGAACCCCCTTTTCAAACCCAACCACTCAGCTTCTGCAATTATTATTAAATAATAATGGCGGTGATCATAATAATAGCCACCAACACTGATACAGGGGCCACTGTGTGCTGGTCCCCATGGTGAAAGCTTTACACATATCAATTCATTTCGACATCATGACGATCCAATGAGGGATCATTATACTATCATTATTCCTATTTCATGGAAATGGAAATTAAGACATGGGGAAATTAAATTACTTTTCCTGTACCCCACAGCTAGTAAGGGATGGAGCCAGGATTGGGTATAAATGCGAAGGTAGGAGAGGAAAGATGGCAGGAATCATCTGGTCTCGTCCTCCAGGTTTACGGATAGAGAAACAGAGTCCAGCACTCAGAGCAGTGTTATTACTTGTAGTCGATGCTCAGTGAGTAATAGCTGGGTGATGAATGGTGTCTACAGGTGGGAAATGACTTACAGGGAGAGTTACTGTAACTCTTCCCAGCTCTGCTGGGAAGAGAATCTGGGGATTTTGTTTTTCATTTCAGTGTTGGTCTCCTGGTGACTGACAACCACACAGCTGATACGCCCCCCAAATTCTCTTACCAATAATCAGCCTTGTAGACCTTATAAATTTATTCATATTTATCATTTCACACCTGACTGTGTGTTAGTTGATACCTCTAAACCAGACAGCCCATCTCTAAAGAACCAGTGTCTTAAAATGTCCCCCGGGTTAATCGTCTTCTTTCTTTTTCCTCGTAGTCTTTTTTTTTTTCCTTCTAATTTTTGGTTATATTTTGTAGGCATTCACCTTTCAGCACACGTTCTTGCTTTCCTGAAGTTGTAAGTAGGCTTCAGAAAGGCTTCTTGATTTACAGATCTTTATAGAAGGCACTCAGGTCCAATGAATAAAGCAGATAATAGACTCTGAGTTAGATGGGGGAACTTCAGGTCACCAGTATCAGAAACCCCATTCTAACAGAGATGAGCAACAGCCAACAAAAGGCTGGGCCTCCATATCTGAAGTGCTTTATCTGTGTATTCGACCAACCATGGATGAGAAATATTCGAAAAAAAAAAAAAAAAAAGCAAAGCAACAATAAAAAACAACACAAAGACAATTCAGCCTAATAATTATTGATGTGGCATTTATATTGTATGATGTATTTTAAGTAACAGAGATGATTTAAGGTATACAGAGGATGCGTGTAGGTTACATGCAAACTCTATGCCATTTTCTATAAGGAACTTCCATGGATTTTAGAATCCATGGGGCAGCAGGTGCCCTGGAACCAATCTGTCACAGAAGCTAAGAGAGGACTGTATATTCCTCACATAACTGGAGTACCAGGGGCCTCAGGATGAGTTTGCTCTAGAGCCCAGGCTCTTTTATCAGCTGTGTCTCCCCATTCTTAGGGAGGCTCTCCTCCAGTTATGTAAGGTGTGTCAGTGTGCTCTGGAGCTTGGTGCTTTCTATTCCCCTTTGAAAAGCCTATATCAAGATAAGTGATCAAGATAAACAAAAATCCCAGGTTTGAATATTTTGCTTCTATTAGCCTCATTTGAGTCCCCTCTCCAAACCAGTCCTTACACAGAGGGTGATAGAATGCACTGTTGGCTTAATATTTAAGTCAGAGGTCAGCAAAATTATTCTGTAAAGGGCAGGACAGTGGATACTCTAGGCTTTGTGGGCCCTACCGTCTCTGTTACAACTACATACTGTGGCCCTGGTAAGCTAAAAGCAGTCAAAGGCAATGTGAAGATGAATGAGCTGGTCCAGATTTGGCCTGAGGGTCACTGTTTGCCAGTCCTGGCTTCAACAAATCAGGCCCTGGTGCTGGAGCAGATCCCTTACCTCCTTTAAGACCCCTCTGCCAGTGGCGTCATCAATGTAACTCTGATCAATCTTAAGTCCCAGGTGGGCTAGCCTCTTCATGGACTGCCATTCAGAGAAGCACAGACTAGCCACAGATTAGTAATTTTAAAAATTCCTGTCATTTCTCAGGTCTCCCAAAACACATTAGAAGGTATTCAAAACATAAACCTGTTTCCTTCTCTCTGGTCTTCTCTTACCCAGAGGTAATGGGGCAAGTAAAGGGACTAGAAGGAAGAGGGAAGCAATCAGTGCTGACCTTCCCTTGGCATCCAGAGAGAGCCCCTGCTGTCCTAGTTCACAGCTGGCTGCAACAGACATAAGCCTCACTCTGCTCATCTCCTCCCCCTCCATCTCTTCAAGGCAGCCACCCTGGCCTTTCCTCAACATTTTCAGGGTGACAGGTGCCCTATTCTTATAGGTCTTCCCCACTTGTTTTCTTTATTTTTGTCTTATATATTCCCATTTAACCTTAATACTTCAACTCCAAAGGTACTTCCTACAGAAAGGCTTCCTTCGCCTCCTGAACTGTCAGCGAGTCTAACCAGGTAAGATCAGGCAATTAAGTTCCCGAACTCACCCTAGAAAAAGTGTTATGTACCTCATTGCTAATTGTCACCATGCTGACCTTCAAAGTACTCCCCTTGGGAAGCTGGTCACCAATGCCAGGGCCTAGGCCACCATTCCAAGCAATTTTGGAACCCTCTCTTTGGAATGGCCATCAGAGCTGTCATCCTACAAGGTCTGATGATTAAGTTCATGAATTCATCTTAGAAAAAGTGCTTCGAAGGGTGGATTAGACTCTGGTGTTGGTACATAGCTTCCCAAGGGGAGTACTTTGAAGGTAACAGTAGTGATACACAGCAATGAGTTATTAAGAATATTTTCTGGGATGAGTTTGAAAACTTAATTGTCCTACCCATATATTCATATAAAACATGTGTAGGTCTTCACAGCCCTTACAGTATGCAAATATGCTTCCTTTTATTATTGTCTTCCTCCCCAGTTTGATAAGAAGCCCAAGAGGCTTGGATCTTATCTGTCCTGCTTGCCTTCACATCCCTAAGCCCTGGCCCAGTATCTGGCCCCCCTGCTGTGCTGAATAAATATTTTCAAATGAATAAGTGAGACATGAATAAGGGCTCCTGCTGAGGTCTGAATGTTTGTGCCCCCACCAAAATTCACATGTTGAATTCTAACCCCAGTACTAAAATTTGGGGCTTTTTGGAAGTTAAGTAACAAGAGCAAGACCTTCTTGAATGAGATGAGGGCCCTTAGAAAGGAGACCCCAGGGAGTTATCCAACCCCCTCCACCATGTGAGCACACAGCAAGAAGGTGCCATAAATGGACCAGAAACGCCATATGATTTTGGACTTCCCAGCCTCCAGAACCATGAGCAATCAATTTCTGTTGTTTACTTCGTCACTCACTAAGACAGCTTCTTTCCTCATCTGCCCTGCTTTATCATTACATGATGGAAGTAGCCAAGTACAGGCACACTTGCAGCTTTTAATTCCTGCAGTCCATTTTCAAATTCTGAAGTGTGCTTTCATCCTTTGAAGTGCCCTCTCCTATTTTAGGCTTCTCTGATGCCTTACCTTCTCTGCCCCAAACTTCAGAGGCTGAGAATGAAAGCCTGGCCAAGTCAGCTTCCCACAGGGAAAGAGAGAAGCAAGCAGTAATAATAATACCCGCAGTCCGAAAAGAGGCAACTGGGGTGAGGTCCTACTGGAAATCTCCAGTACAAAGGGAGGAAAGCAGACCCCAGAGCATTAATAAGTCACAGAGTAAAGATCTAAGGGTGAGACAGGCTTTTTTATTATTATTATTAAGACATGGATATGCTCAGTTTTCTTTCTGAAGGGGACTCTAACGCTGGCTAGAGGAAGCATTTCTTTAGCATCACTTAAGCCACAAGGGCTGTTATGCAGAGACAGGGTCCTGGCTAGAGGGATTTGGACTGCCTGATCACAGCCTGTCACCTTTAAGCCCAGGCTGTTTGTTTTTGTTTTTGTTTTTTTTAATCATTGCCCAGTTTATGAATCATAGTTTCTACTTGCTTTAGAAATAGTCATTTTCTACTTTCCCTTTTCCAGCTTGAACTTGTGCTGGCTTTTTATATATCCCTTTGGTATCTTACCTACTTAATGAAAGGAATACATGTTCATTTCAAACCACTGTAAATATATGAAGTGGAAAACAAAAAATATTTCTGTTATTCACCTTTCAGGGATGTACAGTTTCTTCCCTACATTCTTTTACAATGTAATGCAGATATAAAACTCTTATATTTTTTATTCCTTTCAAAAAAAATACCATTGTCATGCTAAACACACGGGCTCAAATATTAACTCCTTTTATCTTCACATTCTCATCCACCATTTCACGCCGGTTCTTCTTGTAGGTGACCTTATTCAGGTTAACAGAGACCTGGTGCTCCACTCCGTGTTACTGCACACAATACTAGATGTTTTTCTTAGGAAGGGCATTGACAATGTTTCACTTTTATATGAAGTGATGATGAATGTCTTTGAACATATAGCTTTGTTCACCCAACAAACCTGTCCACTTTCTCTTCTTCCTGTAAAGAAGCTTCCCGCTGAAGACTAGCCAAAGACAGAACCAAAGAAACTCTTTTACTTAATAATTACCTCTGGCCCTTTGAAAACAGAAACCCAAGAACCATTCATTACTTCACTCACTTTTGCATCAAACAGTTATGCTTCTAAGAGGTGCCAAGTATTGTTGTAAACACTGTGGTGAAATACGTGCAAGAGGTTTCAGTTTTTATGGGTGAATATCTATTGGGAGAACCAGAAAATACCAGGTAAACAAACAAACAAATAAAAAGCAAGAATTTCAAAGATGCAAAGGTGAAGCCATCCCTGGGAAATTAAGAGAAAGAGTTTTCTTAAAGAATGAGTAACAGGTGAATAATTTCAGGTGAGTAGAAGGAAATAAACACCAGATACTAAGAAATGGACAGACACTTAGGGCTGGAGCCACATGAACTCGGGCAAAGTGATAGAAAATAGAACCTGGGATGGGGCAGGGGCCATATCAGTTAGGACCCCAGAGGTCACAGGAAGGAGTTGGTATTTTATGAAGGGTTATAAGAAGCCATTGAAGGGATTTCACAGAAGAGTGACAAAATCTGATATGCATTTTAGAAACCATCATCTTGGTGCTGGTTGAAATTGCCTCGCATGGAATGAACGGCGAGACATAGAGGTTGTTGCAGGTGTTCATTGGGATAAGAGATGGTCTCCATCCAAGAGCAGAGAATCCAAGTGACCCTACAAATCCAGGCAGTATAGCCCTGAGTCTCAGAAATGAATACCCAACATACTCAAAGGGTCAGTGGACAGCAATCTTTGATAGATTAGAATCATCCAGGTAAAAGAGAACTGGAGATCAAGACAAAGTTAACATTAAACAGCCAAGAGCCAACACGAAAATCTATCCAAAGAGGATGGGACCCCCCGGGAGCTGAGTTATTGAAGGTCAAAGTACCAGCAAGAGCAGGGTGCAGGATATTGACTTAACGGAGGTCTGACCTTCTCATGCCTTTCATCTCCTGGCAGCAAAGCCCCTTGAGGTTGATTCCCACCTCCCTCAACATATCTCTCTGGGCTTAAAGAAACAAACCAGGGCTTCATAGTGATCTCTGACCTCTTTGAGGCAGGAAATAATATTCATAAATTTGAGATATCTCTTTTCTGGTCAGAGGAAGGTCAGGGCTGGAATTACTTTTTCAAAAGTCTTGCCGGTCCTCCTTACCCCGTGCTGTTTACAACATGGCATCTGGTGTCTGTGCTTCATGGGCTCAATAGACTTGGCCTTCCAGCTTCGAACCGAGCGCTCAGAAATTTGCATCACCCACACAAGGAGAAAAGAAGCATAAGAATTGCCACTCTGTAAGGGGAAGTTTGCACTTTAGCATTCTGCTTCTAGATATCCAGGCTCCAGACACAGTAATGCAAGTGCCCAAGGACATCTGTGTCATGTAGCATTTTGGAGTATTTATCTCTCTTCTCAGACTTGTAAATACCCTAATGTAAAATTACAGGCATCTGTCTATGTGTGTAAATGTAGATGTGTGCACAGGAAAGTTCTAGAAGTATACATTTGTAGACAGTAGGAGGAGGAATTCCATATTTTACTCTATATAATGTTACACTGGATTGAATCATGTGAAATTGCCATTTCTTTGTTAAGTAGAAAATGACCCAAGATTGGCCAGTTCATATGGTTAATTCTAAAAAAAAAAAAAAAAGAAAGAAAAAAAGAAAAGAAAAATTTGGAGAGGTAGGATAGTGAGATTGTTAAAAATAATGAGCTCTGGAGCGCAGGCAGAATGATCTCCAGGCTAGCTCTGCTTCTTCCTGTTTAACCTTGGGCAAGTTGCTTCACATCTCTGTGCTTTAGTTTTTTCACTTGAAAAATGGGCATAGTAGTACTTTAGCTCAGCGTGCTGCTGTGTGAATTAAATGAATTCTATGTCAAGTGCTTATAACTGTGCCACTACAAGCCTTCTCCCATCAGTGGTAGCTATTAATTTTTCAAAGCATCTATTATTATCTTTGAAATAAAATTTTTCTTTTGTAGAAAAAGAAAAGGATTTATCTAGAGAATCCTAGAAAAACTCTTTCCTTCTGAGAGACAAGTCCAAGCAAATCCTCGTCTAATAATTTCCCGTAGTCTAGGTCAATGCCTTGACCCCTTGGCAGTGTTTAGAGACAGAAGGATACCGGCACAAGCAGCATTATTGTTCTGAAAGAATCTCTTCTTTCCCGACCTCCCTCAGTCTTTTCTCCCCCACTGACAACTTATTTACGTGGCATCTTTCTGCTCTTTTAATTGTATCACTAATATATTTGTAAACTCATTCATTATTCCCCTCCCCCTTTGCCTTCTTCCTGCCTGCTCTAAATATAACCGCGGAAACAAAACAATGCAGTTCCACAAACAAAGGAACCTGGGCAGGGTAAGCAGAACCCTCCAGTAGGTCCTGAGTCAACTGCCATTTCTTGCCTTCATGTTTTATAAAACAGCCCATGGCTCTCACAATGGGAAGGGTGGGAACCCTGATTAAAATGGCATGCATTGCTTTAAAAGGGAATTCAAAGCCATGCAAAGATCTGCACTCAAGCACATTAGATACTCAGGAGCAAAGTTGCCTGGGGGTTTTCCAGTCTGGATGGGTAGTTTTCGAATCTGCAGTGAACTCACTTGCTCAGGAAAGAACTGTTCACCTGCCTAATTGCTAATCAGGCAGCCATTTGCACCCCTCGCCCCCTGCCTTGGATGGAGAACAGGACTATGTTTTAAGACCTGGGAATGGAGTGGGATGGGAAGGTAATTAGAGGCACTTAGTGTACAGTTCAAAAAGGGAAATTGATAAAAGATGCTTGAAGCACTAAAGTTTTGACTGATTTTCCTTGAAATCACAAAATAGAATTGACAGTAACAATATTTATGGTCTTTAGAATGGCGGCTAACGATGACAAGAAAAATATTTATTGAGTGTCTAAGTGGTGAACAAGCCAACCTGAGCCCTGCTCTTGGGGTCATATATTCAGAGGTGTAAGTAGGGGGGAAAAACCCAAGTAAATGAATACTTACAAATAATTTCAACCTCTGGAAATTCTATAGGGGAATTAACCAGGGCAGGGAGTGTGCAATAGAGGTTAACTTGAGGTCAGAGAAGTTTGCTAGGGGAGGTGGCATGGGGTGGAGACCCGAAACCTGAGCCAGAGTGGGAAAAGCCAGAGGAGGAGTCCAGAGAGGGAGGGTGACCAACTTGGAAACTCCCTGAGCTGTCAAAGGGCGGAAAGGAGTCCAGTGGCAAATGCAGGTTATTCTATAACTTACTATTAGCTTATCAAGTCTCAGAAACAAATTTAACCTGTGAAATAACCAAAGAACAATAAAGAAAATTAACTTGCCTCAGATCGTGCAACTCATGGTAGACAAAAGGCCTTTGTCTTTCTCTTGTCAACATGGAACACACGTGGGTCACATTGCCACGTGTCTGCACGGTTTTTCCAGTATGGAGCTTTGGGATAATTTGGGGTTCAACATCTGATCCTAGTTCTTACCAAGGTTTGCTCATCAGTGTACCTTAACTTTCCTGAGCCTTGTCTAGGGAACCCCATACAGAGTTAGATGAGGTCATTGGGCAGAGTCCAGATCGGTACCTGGTATAGAGCAAACGTGCAAAATTTAACTATCATCACTGTCATTAACATTATTATTTTGTTGATATTCTCTCTGCCTCCACATTAATAGTCTCCATTCTACAAGATTGCATTAGACAACACTTCATATTCTATCTGCCGATGTAGAAGGGGCTGTGTAGAATAACAAATGGTTATACAATCCAAACATTGGCTCAGTTATCACAGCACCAATTATGTATCAACTTCCATGGAAGGGGGGGGAGGGAAACAAAGGATTTTCAAGCCATGATAAATACTTTGTGTCATGCTTGGTGTCCGTGTAGAGGATTGAGTCTTGAAGCTGTGACTTACTAACGATGTGATACCAGGCAGGTTACATAACTTCCTGGAGTCTCAGAGTTCACATCTGAACAATGGGGACGATCCCAGCCCATACAGCATGGCTTTGGCACGTTGTAAGCGGCTCAATGCCTGTAAGCACCGACTCCAGGATCTAGAAAACAGTAACTGCTCCTGATTGCTGGTCTGGATTAGCCTCAGCATTGCAGAAGTAAAAATTTGAGGTGATAGAAACAAGAGGTAGACAACTGGAAGAGGGGTCATTGTACGTTAAGCACAGTGGGGGTGCTGATTCCCTCTTTCCCCACCCTCCCTAGGAAAGATCCTACATGGATTCTGGAGCTGGTTTTGAAAGGATGGAGACAGGCTTTCTTTATAGACAGAGGAAGGTGCGTCACATAGCAAAAACACATGTGCAAAGGCATGGCGGCTCGAAACCACTGACTTACTGGGGAAATGCTGAGTAACTTGGGACCACTCTTTTGTGCACTGGGGGACGGGGAAATGGAAATCAAGAAATAAGACAGAGAAGGTCCTAATTCCTTCCTCAAGAATAAGTACCTATTGTCCCCAAATTGTCCTGTAGCAGCAGCTTCTAGGTCACTGTCCAAAAAAGATTTCCAGTCTTCAGCAAACTATTTTTCTTCTTCTTTTTTTTTATTCCCAGCAGTTGAGATTGAAACAAAAAAAAATGTTGTGTGTCAAGAGCTGGATATAGATGGACGACCTGGTGGATGGCCGATGTGAAATGCCAAAGCTCTCCGTGAGGTTCGATTTCCATACCGACCCAGGGAGTCCCAGCTTTGGCCCGACTCCCCATCCCCATCCGTAACGTGGTGACATTCCAGTGCATTCAGCAAGGCTTGATGACTGAAATGTTATTTTGGGAAAATCCCAGGAAAATAAAACTGCAGCCAAAGCAGAAGGCATAATCATGCTTTTGGAAAGTAAACGGAAGTTTATCCTCAGGTATAGGGAGAAGAGTTCATCAGGGTTACCACAATTACCCAGGCATGTCAGAATAAAACAGGAGCAAAGCCCTCCTGAGGGTGGGAGCAGATGACAACTCGCACATCCTTACCTCGACACAGGCAGCCATGCCGCTGACTGACCCGGGATCCGCGTACAACACCCTTCTGGAATTTAATGATCTAATTTAAGGGCTGACAAACATACTGTTTTTCCAAGGGGTTAGGAATGGCCCTCCCTTTTCCTCAACCAAAGTAATTATTCCCCCAACTTGAAGCAATAGTAGTGAAAGCACTTTTTGTTTCTCCAATCCTCCAGTTGAACCCCCAGGCTAAGCATTTTTTTGTAAGGCATTGTTCATGCACAGTGGCATAGAATTTCACTTGCCGAGTTTCAAGTATTAAGAGCATAACATAGAATCTAAGCAGTTTTAGACACGTGTCAATCTCAAATAAAAAAAGGCTTTGTGCTGGCAGAGGGTGTCAATGCTCGAATTAAAGAGACGGAGAATTTCCCTGAGCGAGGCTGTGCAGGCTGACATAATACATTGTTAAGGCTCTGTGTTACGATACAACCAATATGTTTTAATAATTTATTGGTATTTATTTAACACACAATACTGTCATACCAAATCTCAACCAAGAGGTCTCGGCGCCTCATTGATTTGTGTGCCTGGATAGGGTTTGTCAGTATCATTAAATGCTTCCTTAGAACAGTCTTGTGCGTGTGATAAAATTACACAAGGGCATTTTGGAAACTTCATTAGGGTTGCATTCTGATAGCACCTTCTGGGGACTGTCAGTGGGATATGGCTGTGGATTTGTCTTTTTCTTTCTTTCTTTATCAGACTTTTATCTCCTGATGAAATCACTGCTCTAAGAGTTAATCTCATTCGAACACGTACTCAAAATCTAGCCAGCTAAGAGAATGCCACAGGCTGATGCAGAAACTGCTGGATACAGAATGTCGGACTGCCTTAATCATTAATTCATCCGTTCAAGGGTTCATTCATCTTTATTTCACCAATACCTAATGAGGATAATGGAGACTATCAAAATCTAAAGGCTAATCATTTTTTGTAAAGTGAGTATTTGAT
Source organism: Perodicticus potto (assembly GCA_963574655.1). Classification (NCBI taxonomy): domain Eukaryota; kingdom Metazoa; phylum Chordata; class Mammalia; order Primates; family Lorisidae; genus Perodicticus; species Perodicticus potto. Next base: position 21,199 of record CAUYRH010028516.1, read on the forward strand.
AATTATTAATTAATAATAATGTCAACAATAACCTTCATTTTCCAGGTATTCCCCCTTAGAGATTTACATTTTAATTACACTTGCCATAACGACAAATGAACTCCCCCAGAATTAAGCTTTGGTTTACAATTTTCACATCACAGGAGCAAGGAGAAGCTATCTTCATGTAAAAATAATCAGACTTTTTTTTTTGAAGAGCCTCAAATGGTAGAGATGAAGAGAGAATAAATACGGCTGATGAAATTTAGTGTGACATCAGTAATTCTCAAGGGGACTCCACACCACAGAGTTTGCTGGTACGGATTGCTTGTCGCTTTTATGGAGGTGACAGGTCTGACCTGTCAGGTACTAGTAACACCCAGGACAGACTAGAAATGTCACAAACTACTAATGGTTCCTACACGAGATATAAAAGGATGTGTCTAAGTAGGGGGCGGCTCTTCAAAACTGCCTTAAACCTGTTTTGAAAGTTTCTATTTCTTGAAGAAACTCATCCTCTTTACTATGGAACCTAGAATTAATTTATAAAAAAAAATTTAAAAACAAAAATTGGATTAAGATTTTCTTTTAGACTGGATTATTTTATTTCAGTGTTATAGAAACTCAATTTTAACAGTGTTAGAACCGTTTAAAAACCGAGGGAATTATTAGCTCATGTACCTGAAAAGTTCAGGGATCAATGATTCCCAGTATCCCGAGACTCACTCCACCTGGTTTGATTTAAACCACATTGGTCTTTGTGGTCAGGGGAATGAATGGTTTGGTGACTGTGACTCACATGCCCACTTAGAAGCTGGACATGGACTGGGCCCTACCCTCTCTATTGTGTACAAAGAGTGAGAAAAGAGGGGTTCTCCAAAGAAATACCAAAGTGCTGTGTCACTAGAGAAAAGGGATGGGCACACACAAAAACTGTCCATGATAAATGAATTCATCGCAGAAGAGAAAAAAATGAGGTTAATTAATTAATTAATTAAGTTGAGTGAGTCTCACTTTGTGTCTCCCTGGGGAAAGTGCTGAGGCATCATCAAGGCTCACATCAACCTCAAACTCTTGGACTTGAGCAATCCTCTTGTCTCAGCCTCTTGAATAGCTGGGACTATGCCTGGCTAGTTTTTCTATTTCCTAGAGACGGGGTCTTACTCTTGCTCAGGCTGGTCTTGAACTCCTGAGCTTAAGCAATCCACCCACCTCAGACTCCCAGAGTGCTGGGATTAAAGGCGTGAGCCACCGCACCTGGCCTTAAAAATGAGGTTATTTTAGCTCAGAGCACCCTTTGCCAGAATTATTAGCATCTCCTGCTTCCTATGCCTAGCAAACTCCTACTCATCCATCCTGAGGATGGGCCTCTCCACTGGGAAGCCATCTCTGAGACCCCCCTGACAAAACTGAGAGTTTCCCTGTACAGATCCCCTTCCATAACTTGGAACATTGCAATAATAACAATAGCACTGAACCTTTTTGCAGTGCTTATGATGTGCTAGCCATAGTTCCATTTATTCATTTTTCAAATCTTGATCGTAACAATGTCTTATCTCCATTTTGCAGGTAAGCTAAGAGAAGTGAAGTAACTTTCCCCAAATCCCATAGCTAATAGATGCTAAGGTGGCCCATGCTCTTTCCAGCCACTCATTTTCTTACTTTCTCTGCATTCTTCTTTCTCTGTGAAGCTAGTATTTCTCAAGTTTGGCATCCATGTATCACTGGTGCAATTAACAACAACTTTAGATTTGTAAACACTTAATCAAAAAAATATTAGTAGTTATATATTTTGCATTGGTTTTTATGGATATCTTCTCTTTTTTATTTTCAGAGGTGCTGTATTTTCTTAATTAAATGTATGCAACTATGAAAGATAATTAAAAGTATAGTAATGGTGTATGTACACTATGGAATACTATTCAGCCATTTAAAAAAATGGAGACTTTACAGCCTTTGTATTAACCTGGATGGAAGTGGAACACATTATTCTTAGTAAAGCATCTCATGAATGGAGAAGCATGAATCCCATGTACTCAAGTTCGATAAGGACAATTAATGACAATTATTGACATGGTGGGGGTGAGGGAAGGGGAGAACAGAGGGAGAAATAGTGAGGGAGGGGTGGGGAAAGGAGAGCAGAGAGAGGGAAGGAGTGAGGGGGGTGGGGTCTTGGGGCCTTGGTGTGTGCCACACCTTTTGGGGGCAAAACTCGATTGTAAGAGGGACTTTACCCAACAAATGCAACTAGTGTCACATGGTTTCTTGTACCCTCAATGAATCCCTGACAAAAAAAAAAAAAAAAAAAAAGTATATGGTAACAAACTTAGATAAAAAAAAAATTAAATAATTACTATAGATAGAATACTGTGTTGTGTTAATTGCTTTGAAGAGAATTAAAGCAAGAAAAATAGGAAATACTGGATTCATGGGGGAAAGGTTATTATAATCAGAAAAGGTCTTATCTTGAGATTGAATTTTGAAAAAGGGTCTCAAAAATGTTAGAGATCGAGCCATGAAAATATCTAAAAGAAAAACATTCCAGATGAAGAGAAAGCAAGTGAAAAGCTGCAAAGTTGAGCTCAGGTCGGTAAAAGAGAGACAAAGTATGCAGGAGTTTGTAAGCCACTATAATGACTTTCACTCTGAGTAAGTTAGAAACCTTTTACAAGATCATGCACAGGCAAATTAAATTATTTGACTTCCATTTTTAAATGCTCCACCCTACCTGTTGTGTTTGAAGACACACAGTGGGGAAGAAATACAAATAGAACAATTAGGAAATCATGGAAATAATCAGAGAGAAAAAATGGTGGTAAGGATGTGGTGAGAAGTGCTCATCTTCTGAAACCATGGCTAAAGCAGTTAGCAGGGTTTTCTGATGGACTGGATGTGAAGTGTGAGGAAAAGGAAGGAGTCAAGATTGATTATGATGCTTTCAGCTCGAGCATCTGAAAGGATAGAGCTGCTAGTCACCAAGTGGAGAATATTATCACAAAAAATTTGTTTTGTTTGGAGAGAAAATAAGAAACAAGGAAAACAATTTGCTATATGTTGAGTATGTATTTATTATATGTTGAGTGTATGATATGGTAAAGATCCAACTGGAGATATTAAATAGGGTGTTTAGGTAAATGAATTTTGAGCTCAGGGAAGAGGTCCAGAAAACCTAGAGATACTATTAAAATACCCAAGACTGGATTATCTTAAATAGGAGTAAGATTAACATTTAAATATTGACAGGGGATAAAAAAAGATAAAATGAGAACTGCAATTGGAGACTGTGGTTAGCATTAGTAGCTTTCACATAAAATAGTTTCTATGGAGTAGCAGGGAATGGGTTAAAAATAGAATAGGAAGAGAAAAATTAGAAATACAAAGTTCGGAAAATTCAGGGCATTTATTTTTTTAAAAAGCAGAGAAATCAGGTGACAGATGTGTGAAATCAAAAGATCCTTATGAAGTTATTTAAAGATTTATCATTTAATTAATTAAACATTACAATTTCTTTCAAATCTAGCATTTGATTGTTTTACAAGTCATCACAAGGAATTTCTGAAGGGACAAATTCAGTTGGCTTTTCTTTATGATGATAAAATTTTGCAAATAAACTTCAGATAAATTTAGGTAGCTGACATGTGACAGTGAACTGAGAATACATATGTAAGTCTATCAACAAACTTGCTTCCTTCTTTCGAAACCTAAGATAAATACTTAATTGACCATGTTGAACTTTTGGACTTATAATCTTACTTATTAATATTTAAATATTTTTAATATTAATGCATTAAAACAACCTAAATGATGAATTTTTAAGTACATCAATCTCTAAAACTAAAATATAGGTATAGGTGTTCATCTATTCTTTGCAGTCCAGTGTGTTAGACAGAAATAATGTCCTTTCCACCCTCAAAAAAAGATTTCCTCATCATAAATCTCAGAAACTGTGAATATATTTCCTCACATAGGGAAAAAAAAAGGACTATGCAGAAGTAATTAAGTGAAAGATTTTTTGATGGTGAGACTATTCTGGAATATCAAAGTGGGCCCAGTGTAATAACAAAGGTCCTTATAAATGAAACAAACAAACCAAATAATAAGGTAGAGTTAGAGTCAGGGATTATTTTAGAAATGGAGGTTGGGAGGCTATGGGAAGAGAATAGCTTAAGCCCAAGAGTTTGAGGTTGCTATGAGCTGTAATGCAACGGCACTCTATCCAGGGTGACATAGTGAGACTCTGTCTCAAAAAAAAAAAAAAAAAAAGAAAAGGAAATGGAGGTTGGAATGATGCAACTGCTGGCTTTGAAGACTGAACGGAGCCCCAGACTAAGAAACACAGGCAGCCTTTGGAAGCTGGAAAAGATCAGTATCTGGATTATTTTCTAGATCTTCCAGATAGAACACAGCCCTGTCAACAACACCTTGATTTTAGCCTAAGTCCTATTTTCGACTTCTGACCTATAAACTGTAAGATAATAAATTTGTGTTGTTTTAAGTCACTAAATGTGTGGTAATTTGTTACAGTAGCAATAGAAAACTAGCACACCATAAATCCTTTTCTAGTCCCAACACAATGAATAATGGTTTTCCTGTTCCACTCTGATGTCGGAAAATGCCTGACACTTTTTTTGTGCCTCTCATTCTACGACAAGATGATGATGACGTTAGTGACAGAACCATCATTGGCCTCAAACACAGGTGATCACCGGTTATAGGAAGAAACAGCCTGTTCAATTTGAAAATCTGACATTTTAAAACACATGAAGTTTATGAGAGGAGTGGCCAGAGCCAGTACAGTGGATGTTATGGATTTGCAAGAAGGTCCTACAAGTGGTGGGAAAAATTGTTCCCTCCTCTGGCTGATGGAAGTTGCACTTGTGAATAGCTACAACCTTTCCTCATTCGATAACAAGGACAGTGTAGAAAAAGTACAGATACAACTTTCTCACAGAAGAAATCTTATCAGTCAGCTTGTGAGCAACGTGAGGAAGAGAACGAGAAAGAAGGGAAGGCCATCGTCTTGACACAGAGGAAAGGCTGAACAGGAAGACGCATTTTACAAAGCCAAATGAGAAAAAAAGGAATCAACAAAAAAAATGCATGTTTTGTAGCAGAAGTCATGGGAAGGGTGGAAGGAGAGAAACCATTTTCTATTGTGAGACGTGCAAGATAGAAGCCTGGAGATTGCTTCAAGAAGTATCACACTCAAGAAAATTATAAACAAAAATAAACAAAAACTCTTTTATTTTATGGAACCTAAAATAGAAAACAAAACCATCAGGTGATTTCATATCTATACTTTTCTCTCTTAAAACTGTAGATTAATTACAAGTAATCCACTAACTTCTTCTCAATCCAAAATAAATAAGAGCTAGGGAATGTGTGGGTGGCAGAAAAAATTGGATTGGAAAGGTTTAAGAAATTGCTTTAATTGTCTAGATCCCTTAGTAAACTGAATTCCTTGAACACAAGTTTTGGTTTTGATCACCTCTTTATTTCCTATAGATCTCCATGGTATCTGCTTATGTTAATTGTTCAAAAAATTGGTTATTGGTAAGTCTAATTTTAGTTCCATGAGGAATCTGCATTTTGTTTGCCATAGAGGTTGTACTAATTTATATTCCCACAACCAAGAAGTAAACATTCCCTTTTCACCACATCTGCACCAACATCTATTGTTTTTTGACTTTTTAATAATGGGCATTCCGACAGGAATAAACTAGGAACTCATAATGGTTTTAATTCGCATTTCCAACCATTTGTGCCCTTAAATTTACTAAAATAAAATTAAGAAATGAATGATTGTTGAATATCTTTGGATAAGTTAATATTTAAATGTTATACAAATACCAGAACAGAAATTATAAAAATATCTGTGCAGATGGAATTCTTAAAAAAGAGGATTAATAAATGTGGTAATTATTATCAACATTCTTTCTAGAATAATTATTTTATCAATATAAATAAAATATTCCTTGGATAATTAGAAATTTTGTGCTCTTTTCTGCTCTGGAGAATGCTACTGTGATGCTTGAACATTAGAAGAAATGCATTATTTGATTTCTACAAGTTTATAACATAATTACTTTCTGGGGTTCATATATTTTAAATCATGGGAGAAATAGTGAGGTAATTCATTATATGTTTAAACTTCAACAATAGTGATTATGACTTTAAAAGCCATTGTTTACGTTTTTATGTTTTATTTTTGGTATGATGTCTAAAACAAAAAGAATAATAATAATATATCTACTAAAAATAGTTTTTTATCTGAAAACAACTTTCTTATTCTGCAAAACAAAATTTATGACTATTTTCAAAAACCATCCCATATTCCATTTCAAGATTCACCACAACAGATGATATTGCAATTTAGGAATCATATTAAAAACATTAACACTTGATTCAGCTAGCTAACTACTAAATATTTACCCAAAGGCAGACAAAAAAAAAAGTATTTTATAAAAAAGACTCTTGCACTCAAATGTTTACTGAAGCATGATTCACAATCTCAAAGATGTGGAAACAACCCAGGTGCCCATCAATACATGAATGGATTAATAAAATGTGGTATATGTATACCACAGTGTACTACTCAGCTATTAAAAAAACAAGTTGTGATCTAGAGAATTGAAAAACAAACACCATATGTATTCAATACTAGACTGTAACAGGATGATCAACACTTAAGTGGCATATGGAAATAAAACTCAATGGAAATCAAGTAGGCAGGAGGAGGCAGAAGAAGATGATGAATTCACACCTAATGGGTACAATGCATACTTTCTGGTGAAGGGACCACTTATTGCTCTGATTTAAACTGTGCAAAAGCAAATTGTGTAACCAAAACATGTTCCCCTATGTAGGCTGAAATAAAAATTACATATTGACATCTTAACTCTTGATTCAATTCTACAATGCCCTAACTTATCTGCTCGGCACACAAAATGGAACATGATACTCCCCAAAAATAAACCTAATAAGTAGGTTTATTAATAAACCTAACACAAGTAACCTAAAATAAAATTGTCTAAATGATATTTTACATTTAACAAAGAAAGTAAATCTACTCAATTCCTTTCCGTTTTTGTGATTCCTTTGCCCATATGATTGCATATTAAATTATTTTTAGCTTAGTGAAGCATTTTTCCTTATACTAAGCTTAAAATGACTTAAAGATCTAATTTGATCTTGTTCAGAATTCTGATGCTCCTAGTATCATAAAATCTAATGTATATGTTTTGTTTTCTCATAGACCTATGCCCTTTGCTATAGGTGTACTCACTATACAGCTTAGTTTCTGGATAGCAAAAGGTGCATAATAATAAACCAAAAACATTTCTCAAACTATCACAAAAACTCTTCAACATTAATGATTTATTTTTAAAAACAATATTCAATCATGTACAACAGTCAGTACAGATTCAACCTATTCTATCCTCAACATAGACATGCAATATAGACACTATTAGAAGATGAGGGCGATTGCCCGCAATGAATGTTGGATGAATACTTCCAGTACTTATTTTAATTAGAAATAGTTCTGATCCATAAATCACAGTTTCCAGTTGTGTAAGTGGCCGAGTCAGTCCACTCTTATTCACTTGGTTTCCCACATTCTCCCTAAGGCTAATAAATATCAGTCCTCAATACTTTTCAAAGTTGCTGAAAGAATTAAATAAAGCAGTACAAATAAAAGCTCTTTGAAAATTACAAAGTGGTGTTATTAATAGCTGTGTTAATACTCATAATAATTTTAACAGCACAGATAAATCTGGCATTAATTCAACAATAGGGCTTCTAACGGAAGACATTACAATGATCTATTTTCAGGATAGAAAGTTCCCAATGATTTGGCAAGTATATAGAAATAGACTTCTGAAAGGATGCCAGAGTTGGAATACCCTCAACTCTGTGAGGTTTCCAGCTATGGAATGTGAAACCATTCTACCTTGCAAAGAAGATTATTATTTTATTTAAACATTCATCAATTTCTCCGCAGTTTGAATATTTGCCAAATTATTTTCTAGAAATATTGAACTATTTCAACTAAGAGAAGAAAGTTATTGCATTTTTAGCTCTATCAAATGATTGCCATTATCTTCATGTTCTTCAAGAGTAGAGAATAAAGCTTTTAAAAAATAAGTGTGAATTTTAACATAAAGTGTTTCCTACTTCATGGCAAGGTTCTCCATTTACCTTAAAACCCTCTTTATCAATAACTTTTACTTGTTTTACTTTTACTTTCTTGAAACAAATACAATCCTGAGAGAATTACAGTATAAATATTATTCATTGAAAATTTTCAAAAAACTAAAATGGACCTTATTTTAAAAGAAAGAATTATTTTTAATTCTTATTTAATTCTTATTTTAAAAATAAGAATTAGAGCCAGTTAAATGAAAGACACCAAAAAAATCAAGAATTTTCTGTACTTATAATGGTTAAATTGTATATATAATATTGATATTTGCCTACATATCTTGCCACTTAATCAAATAGACTTTTTGTGTACTAAATGTACACAACATACAATATATATAAACTTGGATTAATATTAGTGCCTGCATAATTTTTGGAGATAGAATTTTTAGAGTTTGTTGTCTTTACTTGACATATATATATATATATATATATATATATATATATATATATATGCTTTAGTAGGCCAAGTGAATAATGAAATCAAGCTAAAAAGAGAAGTAACTTCATTAATTACCAAGAGATGAATAATGCAAACCTTAGCCAAACTGTCAAACATGTAAATTACTTTTCTAATGTAGAAATTTTCCAACTTGTTCTTTACATCAAACATGTTTTCATCATTGGACTCCATGAGTATACATGTATATAACGTCACTAATTTTGCTCAAACCACTTAAAACTCTATTGTTTTGATTCCAGCAACAGATTAAAGAGCAGAAAGAACCCCATCTGGGGTTTTGCCCTGACATCTATACCAACATGTTATTAAATCCTGCCACTTGATCCCCACTTCCTTATGTTCTCACCCCTGAGTGATTTCCAGCATGACTAGAAGGAATACCTATAGTGGCACAAAACACTGGACTATCACTCCAGTACAATGAGCTAACTTAATTCTATTGAAATGGTACTCTAAAAACTGAGTAATTGGGGTGCTGAATCAGGCAGGCTAAATTCTGAACTGTGACTCAGTCCGTCTTAATAACTGTTGTTGGATGCCAGGCACTGCCTTCCACAAAGCAATACTAGAATGGCTAGTTGTGTACAACATGATCACTGCCCTCATTTGTGCTCCCAATCTATGTAGGACATTTAAAAAGATGATTTCAAAGCCAATGTGGTAAATCCTAAGAAACTGGATATGAACAACATGTTATGGCAGCAAAAAGATGACAGCTCAATTCAATGGCACCCAGAATAACTTCAAGATAACATGTCAGCAAGGTTCCTACCACATAGAAGAAGCACTTTGAGCTTTATTCGATTAATTATGCATTATCCCAATTCATTCTGAAAAGGGAACGGTAAAGGGAATGTGCAGCCTATTTGGAAAACTTTGACAAAAATAATTATTTTTTATGAGAGTCTCACCGTAAATATTTAGTCTTAGATGTTTGATTTTCAGTTTTGTCCTTCAAGTGTAGCATTAATTAGGTCCATGTACAGAGAGTACATTTGGAGTTTCACAATGAGTGCTGTGCACAGGTCTAGATTTAGTAATACGTTAATCTTTCCTAGTCCCTTTTATTTCATATTTATTTATCAAATTCATTTCTTCTCCTGTAGCATTTAAATCATTTTTATTCTGTCAATTTTCAAGTGATTTCTAATCCTACTGGTAATGGGAATTATAACTTTCTATTGCTACTTAATGACATTGGGATATCAGTATTTTTGACAATGGAATAGTGAATATTGATGTTTTGTTCTATAGGACTTTTAAGTAAAGAATTGACCTCTCAACTTCTGGATGCCTACATGATCATTTTGACAGTATCTTCTTCACCCAAATACCCTAAATGTCAGTATCAGTTTCAGTGACTGAAAATAATGTCAGATGGGAAGTACCAACAGTGTCTTGTGTAACCTATAACACAAACAATCAATGAAAATGAATACTGGCAGAACATTCCCATTTATAAGCTAAGATTATATGAAGTTTATGTCTTTTAGTTCAGTCCAGGCTTTAAACATTTCCTATTGATTTGTAATAGTAATACTCCCTTTCCAAGAACTGAAATATTTCTTGCAAAATTCTTGGCCTCTTATCTGTTAAGGGAATTTAAGTCCCAAATTATTTAATGCAGAATTAGTAACCTCAAACTTTGCCGATCCAGCTTCCTCTTAACCTTTCGATTAAAATGTCTGATGTGGAAAATCAATAGCTACAGTTACATAATCTGTATGTAGCCTTTCATGAGAGGGAAGATGGTGCAATTATGACTAAGCCAGATATATAATTATTTCTTTATATCCTAACTAAAGTTAGAAAGCTGAACTTGGAGTGCTGCTTTAGAAATCGCATTGCTCCTTAAACACTTTCAAAACTGCTCAAATAAGAAGGCTTTCCTATTAATTAATCATCTTTGCTTTGAAATTCATTCTCCTTCTAGTCACTAGTAGGACAAATCTCAAGAAAACTAAATAAAAGTGAAATTTGACATTATAGTTCCATTACTTTTTTAGTTTCCATTCCTGGTAACCTGGTACTATAGTCTACACTTTCAAAGCTCTTGCTATCAGATAGATGACAATTAAAATTTTAGAATTTAATTTATAATGATTTTCCAAAAGGTACTTGCATTTTAATGGATCTTGTTCTCTAATAAATATCTAATGGAGAAAACTTTGATTATTGCAGAAGGGGGGCAGATGAGAGACTGTGGACAGAAAGGATTACACAAATGTTCTTCAAACCACAAAGTTTGATTTGAAATACAAGCATATGACACATTCTTGAGGCTTAGTCAATCTCTGTCCGATAGCCCTTTACCCAGCAAGATAGCCTTATTGCTTTTCTCATTTCCATTTCCTTATTGCATTTCCCAACTTCTCCATTAACAAACTGTGTCACTTTGAGTATTTTGCTTTATATCTATAAACTTCAGTTTTCTCATCTTTAGAGATAATAGAACTTATATCCTAGACTTGTTGTAAAGATTCAATGGATGGCAAGTGGGGCTCAATATTGCTAACCACCATCCGAGAAAAAAAACAAAACCATCTGAGGAGTCACGTCAAGAGCACCTCAGACTTACAGTGGAAATGAAAAGGGAGCATCTATCCTTTGGCTCAGGTCTTCCACTGGTTGAAATTTGCAACATTAAACTCCTTGCATTTCCAGATTTTCAGGTACATGAGTCCCTATGTGTTGGAAGGTGCTCAGAAGCATTCCAAAAGATGGCTATAGAGCCCTAAAAGGAAAGTGAGATAGCCAAGAAAAGATGCCTTCAGGTTATACCTGCATGGATCGTTGCAGAGAAATAACTAGACTAAATTCCTGGGCCGAGAGACTGCCAGGCAGAGGCAAGAGGTGCTTTATAACCCCCCTTCTCCTCTCGGCTGAGATTTTGTCATATCACAGTGCCACAGCTTCACTACTTGTGATATTTTTTAGATGATTATCTTATGCATTCAATATAAAAATAACACAACTTGATCTTTTAACTAAAACACCTTATCAAATTATCTAGTTAAGTAAGGGTAGAGAAATGCAATATGGTGAGAGTTCAAAGAAGTAATTTGAAATCTTATTAAGTCTAAGGTAGTGTGAACAAGATTCAAATAAATGTCCAGATGCAAAGGAAAAGTCTTCCCTCTGCAATTCACAAACTGGAGGTTCGGTTTGTGCTTCTTAATCTAACTTAACTAAATTTCCTCCTCTTTAAGAACTGGGAAATAACATTTTTTGAGTGTATGCTGGCTCCTTAAAACAGTACCTATGTCTGTGGAGCTCATCACTGATTCTTCACTATGGAGGTTCAGTTGGTATTTGTTGTCTTGCTAACAACCTTGGAGAAATACTCTGGGTTAAAATTGGGTGACTTGCAAAAGTAGAAACGCAGAGCGTATTAGTTTCACTTAGTTTTCTTCCACTGTATCACAGTTAAATAAGTAGCCATATCTCAGAGTCCTTAAAGTAAATTCCCTTTTTATCTATCAAAAACAAGTAGAGGTTCCATGCAGACCCAGTCATTTGTCTCTTTTATTACAGAGCCTGGATTTGCCATGGGGCCTCAACGCAGAGTCTAGATATGAATGATATGAATATTGCTCTTCTGATACTGTCTTTCCTTTTTACATTCTTACTAATTTTCTCAGTTTAAATTAAAAATCTCATTTTACTATCCTACCACTGTTTCCTGTTATCTTCTATTGTCATTTTCTAAATATAACCATATTTATTTTATGTTGCGGGAGACTATGCCTTTGTCCTACCAGATATTTGCTTCCATTTTCTTCAAAGAATACCCACTGAGTTTCCCAGTAAATCATTGACTAGATTTATGACGCCTTTACTCAGAGGGAAGCTAGGCATGAAATAATAATGGGATTCATAAAGTATCATGCTATGAGTCACGACTCTGTTGTGCAGTTTTCCTTTCAAATATGTTAACACTACAATGTTAATGACTCTATTGAGTGACCGTCCTTTCTGGATTGTGACGAAAAAAATGCTTGGAATTCTAAGTTTCCCAAAGGCATCACCAAATCTTAGTTTTTGCAAATTGCTCTATTTTGGAAGCTTTAAGTATAGCCATTATGTTATTTGAAAATAGTAGTTATTTCTATCAGGAATTTGGGCATAACTTCACTCCCTCATCAAATAGAATTTTAAAGTACTAATTCTACATTGTGCTATTTTAGGATCTGTACAAAGAGAATTATTTAAATATGATCCCAACCCCTCAGGACTTCACAATCTAAGAAAATATTGGCAAGTAAAAACATGAAAAGACATGTGAAATTCTAAACAGAGAAGAAAGCCAGGAAATTGACACAGCTCATCATGATTTTAAGTTTAGTTTATGTGTATATGTTTTACAGTTGATAAATTTTTGAGGACAGAAGACAGAATATATACATTTTGTAGTCCATACAGAATGTACTTTTGATATATACTCAATAAACATCTGGTGGTGATGATGGCTATTTAACTGTAGAGTTGAAGCTTCTTTGAGACAAGAGAGAAGAAGAAAAAAAGAGGAGGAAGTGAGGACATCAGAGGAAGTGGTGGGGGGATGGAGAAGAACCTTGATACCACATATTACAAATAAAGGTGAGATGTGAGATTCAATGGATGGCAAGTGGGCCTTAATGTTGCTAAAGACCATCTGAGAAAAAAAATTAAAAGCCAACCATGCGAGGAGACACGTCAAGAGCACCTCAGACTGCTTACAGTGGAAATGAAAAGGAAGTATTTATCCTTTGGCTCAGGTCTTCCATTGGTTGAAATTTGCAACATTAAAATATTTTCAATTCCAAATTTCAGGTACCTGAGTCCCTGTGTGTGAGAAGATGCTCAGGGGCATTCATTCCTTAGCTCTTCCCACTCTATACTTACATGGTGCAAAGAACATTACTGGATGATTCTATAGTTTACTTGGACATCAAGTATGCTTTAAAAACACCCATTCACTCAGGAAATATTATTATTTCCAAACCAATACATAAATGTAATCCAACACACACACGCACACACACACACAGCCTTGTATTACAAACATTTTTATCACGCCCCCCAAAGCAGTTCTTCAAAATGTAACCTATCGGCTTACACACAAAATAATATAACCTGTCAACATTAACACTTAAAAATTCAGTGTAATTACTTATCTGTACCATAACTGAAATATATAAGGCAATTATTTATAATAAAATAATATGTATTTCAATATTAAAAATACATAATTAAATAATTAGGTGGTCATACCTATGTACAGAACAAACTTAAACGTGAGAGTTATAAATGAAGATTAATCAAGCTTGTGGCATGGACAATTCACATACTGTTGCTGACAAAGTACACATGATTAGTTAGGTGGTAATTCTGAAAACAGTTAAGTAGTCTTGGTTGAGTTCCAGACCAAACAAAATACAATCTTCCCTTAATTTACATGGTAAATATATTCCTAGAAAACTTAGTGTTTGTTATAAACATGACAAAATACTTCTCATTTATACAAAATAAATAGTGTTATTTCTTGAATCATTAATTACAAATAGGACTTTTGCCTAGATGAATGTCTATAAAGCATTTGAATATTTTGAGGGATCCGGGAGATTTTAGGGGTTTTTGTTTGCTGCTTTGTTTATTCTGGGTGTCAAACATTCCTGTATTGAAATGCTTTCTGTTGTCCCTTTTAACTAGCTGGGCATTCCACTGCACAATGTCACCGACCAAGTCCTGAGGGTAGTGGCCCTCAACACTGCACCCCACAGACTGGGCTGCACCCAGGATGTCTTTAATGTTTCCAGAGAGTTCTCTGGGCATTCATCAGTACCGCATCTGGGTAAACATCAGTACCGCATCTGTCTGGCAATGTTGACAATCTCATCAAAAGTGGTATTTCCATCGTGTTTCATCTTTTTCTGTTTCTTTCTGTCTCTTGGTGGTTCCTTGAGGGTCAAATGTACCATTCTAATGAGGGGTGGGGCAGAGGAGGAAGGTATGGAGTCAGTCTGGGCCCCTCTCTTCTGGATAGTCAGTTTCACTTTCACTCCTCAGACCCTTCTGTCACTGGTTGCCTTGGCTATGTCACCACCAATCTTTTTAGAAGACAAACCCAGGGGACCGATCTTAGGGGCCAGGGCACCTCAGGTCCGGGACTTTGACATTGTTGGGGGTAGAACTTAGCGGCTAGTGTCGGACGACTGAAGCAACTTGCACCTTGGCCTTCCTTTGAGCCAAAAGCCACATTTTATTTTTTTTTAATCATCTGAGACTGCCCTTAGAGCTGTACGATGTGTGATCTAATAGTCACTCAGAGCTATCAGGGTGAGTGGATGGTTTCTCTCAGATGTACAAGCGGAGAAGCCCTAGGGCAAAGTGAGTCAGGTGCACTCCAGCTGAGGGAGGCGGCAGACCCATGGCAATAACTGAGGAAAGAAGGTGAGCACAATGGAAAGGGAATTCACGTGTTGCCTGATCCACTTCCATATTAGTTTCCATGGCTACTGTAACAAATTACTTCAAACTTGGTGGCTTAAAATGACAAAAATTTATCCTCTCACAGTTCTGGAGGCCAAACTGCCATCCAGGAGGCAGCAGGGCCTTTGAGAAACCTCATTTCCTGGCTCTTCCCACTCTAGCCATTCCTTGACTTGTGACAGAATCACTCTTATCTCTACCACCAATCACATTGCCTTGTCCTCTCTGTGTGTCTCTTATTAAAACACTGTCATTGGCTTTAGAGAACATCTGGATGTTCCAGGATCCTCTCTTCCAAAGGTCTTTATCTTAATCACTTTTCCAACTATCTTTTTTTCCAAAATGGTGGAATTACGGGTTCTGGAATTTAGGGCAAGAGCATAACTGTTAGACTGGGAATCCCCATTCAACCCACCACAGCTCATTTCCATTCTAGGCTGTGGCTTTGTCATGCCTCATTGTGACAATCAAAAACACACCTACAAATATTAAAAATAACACGGATAGCTACGTGGGCAGTATTGCCACATTGAGACCCACCTTATCTACTAAGTACAAAATCAAACATTTGCACACTATTTTGACATCATGTTCTACATATTATGAATATGTTTGGCTCCATAATTTCATTTAATTTATTTTCTGTCTACAATTTCTCCTTCCAACAAAACATGCAAAGCTATTAAACAGCTTTAGCACACATCATTTATTCTCTCCTACTTTTTACTGATTTAGTCTGGACTGTAGCTCATAAGGTTTTGCCATCATTGTTTTAGTTCCAGATATTTTTATGGTATTGACACCTGGCATAATCAAAAACAATAAAGCAACTGAGAAAGAATTTAATTCTACCTAATTTTCCGCTCTAATCATTTAAACTTTCCATGACTCATGTTTCACATTTGTAAAATAAGAATAAAAGTTTTCCCTACAGGCATGTGCTATGATTAAATGAAATTATGGAGCCAAACATATTTGTAATATGTAGAACATGATGTAAAAATAGTGTGCAAATGTTAGATTTTGAACTTAGTATCTAAATATTTGGCAAAAAAAGAAAAAGAATTCTAATTAGAATAATTTTCGAATGTTAAGTGTTAAATCTCCAGCTCTCATTTTTTCACAATTAGGCATTTGGAGGTTGTATGTAGATGAAACAATAATATTTGAGTAGAGGCTAATAGGAATATAGAAAATTTAATCTGAACTGTGGAAAAAAAGCATAAATATTTGAATATTACTTCTAAAAGATTTCTGGGGTTTTTTTTTGTTGTTGTTAAGGAAAATAGATTCCAAAAATCCTAAGTGCCTTTTGCAAAAAGAACCTGTGATCTTAAAGTAGCGAACCACAAAATGTCTAGATGGATCAGGGACTTTTGCCTCTTTTCATTATGAGTTAGCCTTAGAGCAATATACAAAGGAGCTTTGCATTGCAGTAATGTTAAAGATGTGTGATATAAAAATGCTTCAAAGTTGGCTTGGCACCTGTAGCACAGTGATTACAGCGCCAGCCACTTACACCTAAGTTGGTAGGTTCGAACCCGGCCCGGGCCAGCTAAACAACAAGACAACTGCAACCAAAAACAAAAATAGTCAGGTATTGTGGTGGGCACCTTGTAGTCCCAGCTACTTGGGAAGCTGAGGCAAGAGAATCGATTGAGCCCAAGAGTTTGAGGTTTCTGTGAGCTGTGACGCCAGGGCACTGTACCCAGGGCAACATAGTGAGACTCTGTCTCAAAAAAAAAAAAAAAAAAAAAAAAGTCTTCAAAGTGAACATTTAGAAAAGTGTTATTTGGAATTCATTCTAAGTTCTTCCTTTTCTCTCTTTTTCTAACTCCACCTGGTGGCATGGGTTGCTTTTGTAATTCTGATAATTAAAACACAGAAACAGCTGTCAAAGTCAGAGTGACTTGGGTTATTTTCCTCTATAGCCTGCACAGATAAGTTCAAGTAAGGTCATCCAGTCAGCAGAGTAAGGCAGATTTTTGAAATCGGCCTCCCATTGACTGCATTAAATGCTATCTGGGCAGAGAATGACGTTGTCATCAAGATGATTTCCCAGTTAGGATATATATAAATAGTCCTAATAATTTATAAGACACTGATGTTTGTGTATGTGGATGGGTATATTTTTAGCTATATTCTCTACAGAAGTGAAAATCTTAAAATTCACTTTAAGATATTTAAGTATCCAAATATCTCGATCAGTATGTGATTTTTTTTCTAACTTCCCCAAAAAATTTTTTAAAAAAGACATGATAAAATCTTCAGTGTTAGTGTAATGGGAACTTGTAACATTTCTAATACAACACAATTTTAATCTTTTTAGTTTGTCCCATAAAAAAGAAAACTGAACATTTTTATTTCAAAATTAAGGGCTTAAAATATAAAAATAGGCAATGCTAATATTAAAAAATATAATACATGAATGATGATGTATATTATACTAATCAAACACTTCTAGTTTAATTTTAAAACAATCTTTCATATGTGCACATGTATGTTTATACATACATGTATATGTACCTGTATGTAAGAACATACATCATATTCTAAGCCTATATATGTACATGATTCATATATATGAATGTGTATTATATTCCAAATCTGATCACTGATGGTGATGGAGCTTACTGAAGTCAAGTGAATGAGCTTAGCCATCAGATTTCCTAATGATTGTGGTAGATTTCCATTTCATCTATCAAAATCTTAGGTTTGTCAAGACGACTATGTAATCTCCACCTGTAAGCCATCATTGCTAAGGGTAAGAGAGCCATTCTTGCTTTGTAGGCCCTGGGTGCTCTGATGTTTGCCCACAGTTCATTATTTTGTTTTAAAATATGACAAGTCTCACTTATAATTATGACAAAAATTATTAAGCTAGAATCAAAAGAACCTAAGTCTTTGATCCAGCTTTCCATTTACCTTTCTAACCACAGAAATCTGTTTAATTTCATGGATCATCAGTTTCTTACATGTGTAATGAGAACATTAAAAGAAATTACCTTTAGGATGATCTCTTTGGTAACATATAACACATGAGTTTAAATAAGAGAATATTTATGAAACAACGCCTAGTTGGAAATATGGAGGCATACCATTTGTATTCGGACAGTTGAATTTTATTGCTATTGCTAGGCTTTGAATTAAACGTAGGTTCATATCATTTGTAAATAAATGCTTGTTTCTATTAAATAATGAATGTAGCAATGATATAAGAAACCAGATGTATTTCTTTTTTTTAATTCTATTTTATTTTTATTTTTTTTATTGTTACATACATGTATTTTATTATTCTTCATTGCATTATTTCCCCTCCCCCCACCCCTCAGGGGTAAAACAGAATTGATTTACAGAAAAGAATACAGAAAACACTAAAGCTCCTGGTAGAGGGAGAGAATTCAGGTGGGGAGAGAGAATCTAAAAGAGAGCTTTTCAAATTGACAAGAGAAGACTAAGAAATTCTGCATAAAAATAATC
>CAUYRH010028518.1:0-15458 GCA_963574655.1 Perodicticus potto
CCTGTAGTCCCAGCTACTTGGGAGGCAGAGGCAAGAGACTCGCTTGAGCCCAGGAATTGGAGGTTGCTGTGAGCTGTGATGCCACAGCACTCTATCCAGGGTGACAGCTTGAGGCTCTGTCTCAAAAAATAAAAAAAATAAAAATAAAAATCTTGTTTGGAAATGATTCAGATATTTAATAAGTATCTATCACTTAATTAACATACTGTAACTTAGAGCTTTCAGATTACATAAAAAGTTCATTTATAAACATGTACTCCATTTATATTTACCAAATTTATTTGTTTATAGTAATTGTACCTATATCTCTTATGAAAATTGAGATATGAGGCAAAGTTAGTCATCTTAAATTATTTCTTTGTTAACCATTTTTACAGCCTATGACTATCAGTAGTTCACTCAAGTAGAAACTTACATACATGAATATTTTGCCTATAACTCACAAGATACAGTTGTTTTTGTTAAATCGACAATATTAATATTATTCTGGGTTTTGGCTTGTTTTACAGTTTTATAACTTGTGTCAAACTTTGACATCTTAATGGGTAGCAGAGACAAATTTAAACTGAGTAGTAACACTGGCAAAAATATGTGCTGATAATTGTAAAGACATTTTTATTTTATCAACAAATTTAAAATGAGCTTATTTATCAAAATTTACTTAACATCATATGAACTAGATGGCATTAGGTCAATTACTATATATTTTATGTGAATACTCATTTATCTAAGCCAATCTCAATAGAATTCTTTAAGGATTTCTGGAAAACTATGCCAGATTTTACCAGGTAGACACAGCATATAGCATAATACATATACATATGCATACACACTAAATAGCTTTCATTTTAGAATTTTAGTCATGAAATATGAATACAAACTCACTGGTTTATAAAGGCAATTAGATCCAAATTATATTCTAACAAAATAGTGATACCGAATTTCCTCTTTAGGAGGTTCTTGGTTTCCATGATTCAACGAATGAATCCACAGCACCACAAATCAGTGGTAAGACAGGATTTATTTACAGAAAAGAATACAAAAACACCAAACCTCCTGGCAGAGAGAACCCAGGTCGGGGGATGTGGGGGGAAGAGCTCTCTCACTCCCTCTATCTGTCTCAGGGCTCTTTGTCCAGGGGCATATATAGTTGCATGGGGTCCTCTGTAGTTACATTTATCAGGCAAAGGTCCTCTATAATTACATTTAGCCGGAACTCAGTAGCAAATGAATGGCTACTATCACTTTTATTCTCAGGCCTAGAAACTTACATGAAATTGACCAGACCTAGAAAAGGGGTTCCCTGTTCAGCCCTAAGTGCAAGGGGAGGGAGACCTGGCCCCTTCGGCTACTGGATCCTCCTACAGGGCCCCCCTGCCTACCCTCCAGCCCTCTGTTTCCTCCGCGGCTGCCATAGCACCAACACTTCCAGGGCTGGGGTGGCAGGTCCTCCAGATCAGTTTGGCTGAACAGGCTGGGGTGCCACCTGTCCTGTATCAATAGGACCTGTTCACTGTGACTAAATTTTATTTGCTCTGAAAGGTAATTTAATGAAGGTTGTGGATGAAAATTTTGGGTAACAAGTTTCCATAGCAGTTTCTCTTTCTATCTTTCTTTTTGTTGAGACAGAGTTTCACTTGGGTTGCCCATGCTAGAATGTAGTGGTGTCGTCATAGCCCACTACAAGCTCAAACTCCTAGGTTCAAACAATCCTCCTACCTCAGTCCCCCAAGTAGGTAGGACTACAGGGGCAGGCCACCACTCTGGCAAATGTTTTTGAAATTTTTTTTTTTTTTTTTTTTGCAGTTTTTGACCAGGGCTGGGTTTGAACCCACCACCTCTGGCATATGGGGCCGGCGCACTACCCCTTTGAGCCACAGGTGCTGCCCCTTTGAAATTATTTTTTGTAGAGATGGGGTCTTGCTATATTGCTCAGCCTTGTCTTGAACTCTTGGGCTTGAGCTATCCTCTTACTTCACCTCCCAGAGTACTGGAATTGTAAGCATGAACCAGAGCCTGGCCTTGAAGTTTCATTTTTCAAAAATCTCTTTTTATACTTTTTTCAGTTTTAAAGGATTTCAGGGTTAAATATTTAATATTAATATTACATTTTAGTTGGAACTGGCTGAACTGTATAAGAAAAACAAAATAGGCTCAGCACCTGTAGCTCAGAGGCTAGGGCGCCAGCCACATACACCCAGGCTGGCAGGTTTGAACCCAGCCTGGGCCTGCCAAACAACAATGACAACTATGATCAAAAAATAGCCAGGTTTTGTGGTAGTAGCTGTAGTCCCCAGCTACTTGGGAGGCTGAGGCAACAGAATCACTTAAGCCCAAGAGTTGGAGGCTGCTGTGAGCTGTGACGCCAGAGCACTCTACCCAGGGTGACATAGTGAGACTCTGTCTCAAAAAAAAAAAACCAAAATCTCAAAGTGACATTTAATTAGTGATAAATCTATTTTTTGTTTGTCCATCTTGTTCACTTGACTAGTCAATGAAGGTAGGAAGGAAACATCTTACAATTTTTTTCTTCTCTCTTTAAAAAAATTTTTTTTTCTTAGAGATAGTCTCACTTTATGACCCTCAGTAGAGTGCAGTGGTGTCACAGCTCACAGCAAACTCCAATTCCTGGGCTTAGGTGATTCTCTTGCCTCAGCCTCCCGGGTAACTGGGACTACAGGCGCTCCCCACAATGCCTGGCTATTTCTTTTTGTTGCAATTTGGCCCGGGCCAGGTTCGAACCTGCCCCCTTAGTATATGGGGCCGGTGCCCCACCCACTGAGTCACAGGCACCGCCTCAATTTTTTTTCTTTGTTCCCCCCCACACCCCACACACCCTGTGGAAGACATAGCAATTTTTTTTTTTTTGTGACAAAGTCTCATTTTGTTGGCTTTGGTATAGTGCCATGGCATCATAGTTCACAGCAACCTCAAACTCTTGGGGCTCAAGCGATTCTCTTGCCTCACCCTCCCCAGTAGCTGGGACTACAGGTGCCCACCTCAACACCCGGCTATTTTTAAAGATGAAGTCTCGCTCTGGCTCAGGCTGGTCTTAAATCTGTGAGCTCAGGAAATCCACTCACCCGGGCCTCCCAGAGTGCTAGGATTACAGGAATGAGCCACCTTGCCCAGCCCTAGGACCAGTGTTTTAGATGATGGTAACCATCCTAATGGCTTTTAATTAGCCAAAATAAATAATTTTGTATGTTTATTTTTGCTTTTGGCATATTTTTAGAAATAAACAAGGAAAAAGAGCCAAGTAATTTATAGATGTGTATAACCAAAATAAAAGCAAAATCAGATTACTTACAAAAATTTTGAACCAGGTGCACAGATCAAACAAAATACTAAACCAGGTGTGCAGAAAGAACTAAAAGTAAATTTGCCTGAAATGACATGCTTCAGAGCCAGGATGTAAATTCTATAGAAACTGGAGTCCTCAAACCAGAAGGACACTTGTCTATATACCAGGAACGACCTCCCAGAAAAGACAAAAAGTCTTTCATCATCCCAGCAGCTATTTTACAATTTTATTTTATTATTTAGACAGGGTCTTGCTCTGTTGTCCAGTCCAGAGTGCAGTGGCATAATCATAGCTCACTGCAGCCTCAAACTACTGGGCTCACCCTCCTTCCTGTAGCAATTCTTCTCTCTCACTTTAGGACTACAGTTTTTTGCTACTAAACGTGACTAATTTTTTTTTTTAATTTTAATTATTATTATTATTTTTTGGCTGGGGTCGGGTTTGAACCCACCACCTCCGGTATATGGGACCAGCGACCTCACGTGACTAATTTTAAAATATTTTTTGTAGAATCAGGGTCTTGCTATGTTGCCTAGGCTGGTCTCAAACTCCTGGCCTCACGGCTCGGCGCCTGTGGCTCAACGGGCTAAGGCGCCAGCCATGTACACTTGAGCTGGTGAGTTCGAATCCAGCCTGGGCTGGCCAAACAACAATGACGGCTACAACCAAAAAATCGCTGGGCATTGTGGCGGACGCCTGTAGTCCCAGCTACTTGGGAAGCTAAGGCAAGAGACTCGCTTGAGCCTAGGAATTGGAGGTTGCTGTGAGCTGTGATGCCACAGCTCTCTATCCAGGGTGACAGCTTGAGGCTGTCTCAAAAAAAACTTCTGGCCTCAAGAGATCTTCCTGCTTTGGCCCCTCAACTGCTGAAATTACAGGCATGAGCCACTGTGCCTAGCCAAGGGAGCCTTATAAGCAAAATAAATCCCAAGTAAAAAAGTCAAAGTACAGCTTGGCACCTGTGGCTCAAGCAGCTAAGGCGCCAGCCACATACACCTGAGCTGGTGGGTTCGAATCCAGCCCTGGCCTGCCAAACAACAATGACGGCTGCAACCAAAAAATAGGTGGGCGTTCTGGTGGGTGACTGTAGTACCAGCTACTTGGGAGACGGAGGCAGGAGACTAGCTTGAGCCCAGGAGTTGGAGGTTGCTGTGAGCTGTGATGCCACAGCACTCTATCCAGGGCAACAGCTTGAGGCTCTGTCTGGGAAAAAAAAAAAGTCAAAGTACTTCTACTCCAAAAAAGGGAGGCTTGACTTGAGAGAAGCCTCACGTAGGGCAGAAAGGCAAGTTCTGCACATCACTTCCAAGAACTGCTGTCTTTCTTCAGAACCCATTCCAACACTGTTTATGTCAAACTAAATAATAGAGGTTGAATAATAGAAAATGATTTTATTTGGGGACATTGCAGTGGGCATACATGTGCCATAGTAAACTATGTATACATTCTGAGAGGTAAAGGAAGACAAAAATTTATTTATTTATTTATTTATTTATTTATTTATTTATTTATTTGAGACAGACTCTCAGTCTGTCACCCTGGATAGAGTGCTGTGGCATCATAGCTTACAGCAACCTCAAATTCCTGGGGTTGAGCAATTTTTTTGCCTCAGCCTCCCGAATAGCTGGGATTATAGGAACTTGCCATGACAATTGCCTAGTTTTTCTACTTTTAGTAGACATGGGGTCTTGCCCTTACTTATGCTGGTCTCAAATTCCTGAGTTCAAGCAAGCCACCTACCTTGCCCTCCCAGAGTGCTAGGAGGACAGGAATGAGCCTCTGCACCTGGCCGCAAGACAAAAGTTATTAAAGGAAAAATGAGGAACATTACATACTTGTTTTGAGATAATTATCAATAACAAGGGTGACGCTAGCCAGAGGTTGGACAGGCAATTGCTAGGCAGATGTCTTCACAGAAGTATTTTCTGTGTAAGGTTGTGGGTTTTGCAATTTTTTATGATAGTCTTTGTTATCAGACACATGCAGATGAGAATATTCCCTTCATGGCATTTCCTGGCTCTATTTGTCAGAGGTTTTTTTTTTTTTTTACACAAGCAACCACATTTTAATTCTGACAACTTTCACAGTGCCTTGTAGAGCTGAAACATTCTCTATCTTTTTTTTTTTTTTTTTTCTCTGTTACCCCAGCTAGAGCACCATGGCCTCAGCTGAGCTCACAGCAACCTCAAATTTCTGGGCTCCAGAGATCCTCTTGCCTCACCCTCCCAAGTAGCTGGGGCTACAAGGACCTGCCATGATACCTGGCTGATCTTCCTACTTTTATTTATTTATTTATTTTGAGACAGAGTCTCAAGCTGTCGCCCTGGGTAGAATGCCGTGTGTCACAGCTCACAGCAACCTTGAACTCTTGGGCTTAAGTGATTCTCTTGCCTCAGCCTCCCAGGTAGCTGCGACAGCAGGCACCCTCCACAGCTATGTTTTGTTGCAGTTGTCGTTGTTTTAGCTGACCCGGGCCGGGTGGGAACCTGTCAGACTGGGTGTATGTGGCTGGCGCCCTGCCCACTAAGCTATGGGCCTATGGGCACTGCCGATTTTCCTACTTTTACTAGAGACGGGGTCTCACTTTTCTCGGACTGCTCTCAAACGTCTGAGCTCAAGCGATCTTCCTACCTTGGCCTCCCAGAATACTAGGATTATAGACATGAACCACCATGCCAGGTCAATGTTTTGTTTCATATTATATTTTTACAGTACCTTTTCTTTGTTTAGATAGATTTAGATATAAAAGTACTTGTCATACTGTTGCAATTGCATATGGTATTCAGTAGGGTATCATTCTGAGGAGGTTTGTAGCTTAGGAGCAATAGCCACGATGCATAATAGGCTATCTCATCTAGGTTTGTATAAGTACACTCTGTGATGTTTGCACAAGAAAATCACCTAATTACACATTTCTTTTTTTTTTTTTTTTTTTTTTACCACAAAAAGTCTCATGTTTTTTGGGCTCGGTGCCTGTGGCTCAATGGGCTAAGGCACCAGTCACGTACAGCTGAGCTGGTGGGTTCGAATCCAGCCCGGGCCCGCCAAACAACAATGATGGCTGCAACCAAAAAATGGCTGGGCGTTGTGGTGGGCGCCTGTGGTCCCAGCTACTTGGGAGGTGGAGGCAGGAGACTCGCTTGAGCCCAGGAATTGGAGGTTGCTGTGAGCTGTGATGCCACTGCACTCTATCCAGGGTGACAGCTTAAGGCTCTGTCTCAAAAAAAAAAAAAAAAAAAAAGCCTCATATTTTTTGGAAAAGATTACCATAGACATGGGTGTCCCCTGTGGCTCAGTGAATAGGGCACTGGCCCCATATACTGAGGGTGGCAGGGTTGAATCCAGCCCCAGCCAAACTGCAACAAAAAATAGCTGAGTGTTGTGGCAGGTGCCTATAGTCCCAGCTGCTCGGGAGGCTGAGACAAGAGAATCACCTAAACCCAAGAGCTGGAGGTTGCTGTGAGCTGTGATGTCATTGCACTCTACCGAGGGCAACAGAGTAAAACTGTGTCTCTAAAAAAAAAAAAAAGAAAGAAAAAAAAAAAAGGCTCGGCGCCTGTGGCTCAACGGGCTAAGGCGCCAGCCACGTACACCTGAGCTGGCGGGTTCGAATCCAGCCCGGACCGCCAACCAACAATGACGGCTGCAACCAAAAAATGGCCGGAAGTTGTGGCGGGCGCCTGTAGACCCAGCTACTTGGGAGGTGGAGGCAGGAGACTCGCTTGGGCCCAGGAATTGGAGGATGCTGTGAGCTGTGATGCCACGGCACTCTCTCCAGGGTGACAACTTGAGGCTCTGTCTCAAAAAAAAAAAAAAAAAGAAACTCAGTCAACGTCCAAAATAATAAATAAAAAGAGAGCACATTAAAACAAATCATAGCCAAAAGTTTGAAAGCCAAAGACCATAATAAAATAGTGAGAATAAGAAAAAACTTACTCATTACCTATAGGAAAGCACAACTCTGATTAATATTCTTTTTTCTTTTCTGAACATCTTATATTGACATAAAATTGTATAAAGCAGTATATGTAACACTATATTGCTATACTGTTGGGTTTAAAACATGTATAGTTAGCACAAAGGAGGGGAGAGGGAACAGAGCTATATTAGACTGAAATTCAACATTTCACCATGATTAAGTTAAATTAATGTTAATCTGAAGCAGATTATAATCAGTTAAGTAGTCTAGAGCAACCACTAAGAAAATAAAATAACTCAAGCTGGAGAAAGGAGAGAGAGATTTTATTTAACAACAAATAATGCAGCAAAGGTATAAAAGAGAAGCAAAAATTTATAATCACAACCTAGAACACGTTATTCGAATTTTTTAAGTAATAACATTAAGAATTGATTCATTAAGCATGCCAATCAAAAGAGAGATTGTCAGATTGTTTAAAAGATAACCCATTCTATGCCACTTGTAAGATAAATAATTCACATTAAAACATACCAATAAGTTGAAAGCAAAAAGGTTGAAAATTAATATACTAAGCTAACAGTAACTGAACTGGTATAATAATAGCAAAAATAAATTAAGGCAAGAAATATGAGTAAAGACAAAAAGCAACATGTCATTGCAATAAAACAGAAAATATGTGAGGGAAATATAAAAGTTATAGTTTTAAAAGTGTAGGAAAATAGAGCCTTGACATACACAAAGCAAAGCCTGTCAGACTTGAAGGGAAAATGCACAATTTAAAAATAATAATTGTTGATTTTAATATTTGACTTCCCATGTCTAACAGAATGATAATGTGCAAAATCTAAAAAGAAAAAGAAGACTTGAAAAACACTATCAAGCAACTGAACCTAATGGACGTGCACAAAATGCTCCACACAATGACTGCAGGGTGCCTATTACTGTCATGTAGGCATGAAATTCTACAGGATAACATATTCTAGGCCATAAAATAAATCTCAAAAATAGGCAAAATCAAGTAACATATGATGACACAATTAAAATCAAATAACATGTCATGACAAAATGGCACTTTGGACCGTTTCCACATCTTTGGGATTCTGGACTGACCTACTTTGAACATTTGAATGCAAATTTCCTTATCGCAAAGTGTCTGTTTTTCATTTGGGGAAATGCCCAGTAGTGGGATTGCAAGGTCAAATGGCAGGTCTACTTTTAGTTCTTTGAGGAATACTTCCTTCCATAGAGGCTGTGCTAGTTTGCAGTCCCACCAATAGTATATGAATGTTCCCTTCTCTTTGGGAGCAACTGTCGCTTTGGGACCTTGTGATGTGGGCCATTCTCTCTGGGGTGAGGTGATATCTCAATGTGGTTTGGGTTTTCATTTCTCTTATAATTAGAAATGATGAGCACTTTTTGGATGTGTTTGTTGGCCATTCTCATGTCCTCCATGTGAAAAGTTGCTATTCATGTCTCTTGCCCAGTTTATAATGGGTTTGTTTGCTCTTTTCTTGTTGATAAGCTTGAGTTCACTGTACATTCTGGTGATTAGCCCTTTGTCAGATTTGTACCATGCCAACATCTCCCATCCCAAAGGTTGCCATTTCGCTTTGTGGATTGTGTCCTTAGCGGTGCAATTTTTTTTTTAACTTGATCAGGCCCCATTTATTTTACTTTTGTTGCTGCTCATAAAATACTTTTTAAAAAAAGTTTATGGTGGAAATCTCTGCCTACTCTATTGGCCTCTGGAAAGTCACAGTGTATGCTTCTTTCTTAAAGGCTCTGAAAAGTCCTGTAATCAAGACAGTAGTTTGATCTTGGTCCATCAGGATTTTCTCAACACTGTGTAAACATAAAACATTTTTCTTATGGTCCATTTTGTTACATCGGATGACAAGGGTTTCCTCTAGAAACATTTTAGGAAATGGAGGGTTGCATGGTTTGTTGCATGATAGTTTTTGATCGCAACTTTTATATTTACATGAAATTAAATAGTTATATCTAGACAGAATAAATAATCATTAACTTGTCTCAAATGTGTTACACAGCATTTTGCTCTCACGAATAAAAATGAGTCAGACTCATGTGACTATGTCAGTTGTCAAATCACAATAGTTTCTGTTTACTGAGGACTCATAGCCTCACTAAGTGGAAATTGACGTAAGTATCTCATTTGATCCTAATGGTAACAGTAAGAAATAGATGTTTTTAGCCCTGCCTTATAGATGAAAAGACTTGAGGTTCTGAGAATTAATTTAATTTGCCTGCAACCACAGAGCTAAGATGTGGTAAAATCCACAGCCGAACTCAGGTTCAGTTTAAATCATAGGCTCTCACAATCTCTCCTCGGAGAGGAGGTGCGAATGTGTTAGTTGAATGCTCACCACATGTCCTCAGCCAGAAGGTTTGCCCACATTAGTTCTCATTTGATACATATTTCACACCTGGGTTTATAACCGGTGCTACGGTGAGGATATACTGCTTTGCAGGATTCCTGGAGCTCACATTCCACTACATTAGAAAATGTCAACCAAAGTAGCTCTTAAGGAATGTGTTTAAAATCTAGACCAGAACTTCATCACTTTTATTTTTATTTTTATTTTTTTGAGACAGATCCTCAAGCTGTCGCCCTGGGTAGAATGCTGTGACATCACAGCTCACAGCAACCTCCAACTCTCCTGGGCTTAAGCGATTCTCTTGCCTCAGCCTCCCAAGTAGCTGGGACCACAGGCGCCCACCACAATGCCTGGCTATTTTTTGGTTGTAGTTGTCATTGTTGTTTGGCAGGCCCAGGCTGGATTCAAACCCACGACCTCTGGTGTATGTGGCACGCCTTGAGCTACAGGGGCCAAACCAACTTCACCATTTTAATTAGGTATAAATAGAAGGGTAATTTTATGACCTTACCCCAAATCGACATAATATGTTGCTGTTAATAAAAATCTAGTGTTTGGGCTCGGCACCTGTGGCTCAACGGGCTAAGGTGCCAGCCACGTACACCTGAGCTGGCAGGTTCGAATCCAGCCTGGGCCCGCCAAACAACAATGATGGCTGCAACCAAAGAAATGGCCGGGTGTTGTGGCAGGCGCCTGTAGTCCCAGCTGCTTGGGAGGCAGAGGCCGGAGACTCGCTTGAGTCCAGGAATTGGGGGGTTGCTGTGAGCTGTGATGCCACAGCACTCTATCCAGGGTGACAGCTTGAGGCTCTGTCTCCAAAAACAATCTAGTGTTTGGGTCAGAACTATAGGTGCCTTTGATAATTCTAAACTTTTTTTTTTTTGATCCTCTTGCTTCAGCCTCTCGAGTAGCTAGACTACTGCCTGCTATAACGCCTGGGTATTTTTTTAATTTTTTTTATTTTTACATATACATGTGTTTATTAGGTTTCTACTTTTTGCCTTCACAGAATTAAAAAGGCTTAAAATTTAATAAAAATAATAATGTTTAAGATAAGGGCTAGAAACAAAAACCTCGTAAAGAATGAACGAAGATAAATACATTTAGAAAAGAAATCAGATGATTGCTGCATCGAAATATTAAGCAATAATAATAATAATGCAAAGAAAGTAACATTCACATTGTCAGATAAGAGTATGTCTATTATAGAATGCTTTGACTCTGAGGCTCAGTATGAAGTCATCAGTTATTTCTTTTCTGAATGTATTTATCTTCATTCATTCTTTATGAGGATTTTGTTTCTAGTCCTTATCTTAAACATTGTTAATGTTATTAAATTTTAAGCCCTTTTAATTCTGTGAAGGCAAAAAGTGGAACCCTAATAAACACATGTATATGTAAAAATAAAAATATAAAAACAATCAGGGAAGAAAAATAAAAAGAATGTTTAATGGAAAGGTTAAATGTGAAATTTATAATTTTAAATATAAACAGATATTTATTCTGACCCAGTCACAGAATGATTACTTATTAATACTGATGCCAATAGTAATAAAGATATGGTATTGAAAACAAATTTAAAAACTTAAAGATAGGCCTATATAATGTAGCAGTGGAAAACTCTAATATTTAAGAGCAGTATTAAGCCTTTTCTAAATCCTGTTTTGTATTCTATCGGAACAGTTTGGGCTTTTATCATTACTTAATTCTCAGATTTAAATGAGTTCCATTTTCTTTGTATGACCATCAATTTTTGTGATTTATTATTTAATGCTTTTTTATTGAAGTATATGAAATATTATTACCTACACTTGTTTATCTTACTAAGACGATTCCAGTACAATTGCTGTTATTAATGGAACTGATTGTACAATCATCCTTCAGATTACAAATTAAAGAATAGCATTGAAAACCTTTAAAAATATACTACCAACCCTAACATTTCCAGACAGTAAGCCCTACAAATCTCAAGTAATTGATAAAAGGATTCAGTTATTTATAAGAACAATATAATAAAATATAATTTAAAAGTATACAAGCAAGACTCAAACCTGATTAGATTTCTCCCACACCTGATAAATTTTCAAGTCCTTGGCTAGAGTTAATTGTGTTATTCTTCTGAAAGAAAGTTTAGACTACTCCAAAACAAAGGTATTAACATATCTAAATCAACCTCTCTGAAGAAATATTTTGAAAGACTGTATAGATTTTCAAGTTAAGCACATTATTCAATAACCAGAGAGCATCAGCCTTACCAAGGTGGACTCCTAGGAGGTATTTCCTCACCTATCTACAGAAGAAACAGCTAGAAAGAATAAGACTGCAATTTTTTTAAAAGATTAAAAATTAATGAGCAAAAATTCCCATATTGTCTAGGACTCTTAACCTGATATCGCTTTATAAAAACTCAAATTTTATCAGTTTATAAAAGATCCCTTTCCTTGAGATTTACTGTCACAATATATTTTTAAAAGCAAGTTTTCTTTTCACCTGATGTTAAAGTCCCTATTTTGGCTTACTCCAAAATTAAAGGACCAAGCAAAAACATTCCACTATGGTTGAGAAAACCAATTGATTGCACAAAACAGAAAGAAATAAGAATTTATGTGACAACACCAGATTATTTCCCCTTGTGTTGTTAGCAATCTCAGGGTAGACTGCAGAATTTCTATACGCAGTGTTATTTGAATTTTAACTTGTATCAGAATCATTTGGAGGATTTATTAAAACATAGAATTCAAAGCTCCACTCCCAGAGGTTCTAATTCAGTAGGTCTGGGGAAGAAGAGGGAAAAATTTGCATTTCTGACACATTTCCAGGTGAAGCTGATGCTGCTGGGCTGGAAACCACTCATGGCGAATCACCTCATTAAACACTAGTGACTCACCTTGAAGAGTCACGTGACTAGCAATCTCAATGTTATTAATTAAATGATAAAGTTTGCAATGATTATTTTATATATTTTACTCTGAGAAAAAGAAATATTGCCTTTGGGGGGAAATAAAAAGTTAGTTTTCCGAATATGAAGTGGCTTCGGGGAATTCAGAAAAAGTGACCAGAAGCAGCTGGGCAACTCACCGCTCCAGGAAAACCAGGGGCAGGTGCAGACAACTGCCTCCCTCCGGGTCGCTCTGCCGAGAAACAGCGCTGGGAAATCGCAGAGAAGCAACCCAAGACACTCAGAGCTGAAAAGAAAACAAACAAACAAATAGATGAGGAAACAGGTGACAGAGAGGTGATGCATAAGATCCGAGACCACCCGGGGAGTAAGGGCCACAGAATGCACGGACAGCGCTCTGCTCCGCTGGGCTGCGGGAACTGCTGGACAGCCCGCACCGCCGCGCTCGCCTCTGCTGGGGGCAACCAGGGCGCTGCCCGAAGTCCATGCGAGCCACTGCACCAGACAGCAGGTGTGGGGGGCTCGCTCGGCAGTTAAAGCCAACTGCACCCTCGGGTGCTCCACTCCAGGCCTGCATTGGACTAGGCAAGGAGCAGATTGATTCGTGGCTTCCCTAAGCCTTACTGCCTGAATCGAAGTCCAGCGCTTCCCCAGCGGAGCACGAGGGTATCTGAACACAGAACTGATGGGGACGCGGCCCGGCAGGCGGCAACTCACAGACCCTGAGCTACCGCTTCACCACAGCAGGTCCTGAGAAGGGCGTGGACAGCTCCGGGTACTGACACCTGCTCACTTACCGTGGAGTCCCGGTGGCCCCAAAGCTGATGGGACCGCCTCGCCTGCCACATGATCAGCTCAGGCTCCGCCCTCCACCTGCCATGCCTCCGGTGGGTTTGGCCCCTGGACCAGCCCTCCAACTTGCGTCAGCCCTCCCATCTCCACCTGCTCCCGCTTTCTGGCTTCCTGGCCTTGCTCAAACACTCTGCTTTAAGCTGCTCACCAGTCTGAGCCCTAATGCCACCTCCATGCCTCCGGAGACCCTGCCAGGCCTGAGATATCATCAGCCCCGAGTCTCCAGTGCAGCCACTGGACACCAAGACCCCACCCCAGAACCTCTACTGCCATAGCAGAGTCAACAGATCTACGCCAAAGTCCAAAGCCCCCCAGGAACCCCCAGGCTCAAGCTGCTGGTGTGCTGAGGGATTGATTGTAAGAGCAAAGGCAGCCAGGGAACTCATGAAATTCACAGCCAGATGCCAGAACTCCATCTAGTGACCACTCCTGACTCGAGTTAAGTGGGACAGATTCCAGCAAGGAATTGAAGCCCTCCAATCCTATTATCCCTGAGCTGAGAGAGGAAGTCACGTCACAGCAAGAAGAAACCAGCAAAAGAGTCCTGGCAACATGAAAAATCAAAACAAATCAACACTCTCCCCCTCCAAGAGACAGAAAGGGAACTACAGCTGGGAACTCCAATTATAAGGAAATTGTCAAAATAACAGAAATGGAATTCAGAATATGGCTCACAAAAAAGATGAATGGAATTGAAAAGAGAGTTAAAAACCAGCTAAAATAAACCCCAAAATTATTTCAGGACAATACCAAAAAATCACTAAGGGACTAGACAATATTAGGAAAGATATAATGGTACTAAAGAAAGGAAAGAGTTAATTAGGGAGTTTCAAAACACAGAAGAAAGTTTTAGCAACAAGTTAAACCAAGGAGAAGAAAGAAACTCAGAGCTTGGAAACAAGGCCCTGGAGCTAACCCAACTATTTAAGGAGGTGGAGAAGTCAAAAATCAAAGAAACAGGCATTAAATAGAAAGATGTGGGACTACACAAAACTAACAAGTGTACAAATTATAGGCATCTCTGGGAGAGAAGAAGAGAGTGCTAAAAACATGGAAAAAGTATGTGAAGGTATTATTCAAGAAAACATCCCTGGTATTGCCACAGATACAGAAATCCAGACAGGATATAGTCTCTGAACTCCAGAAAGATACACGGCAAATAGGACATCTACATGAGGCATTTACCGTGGCCAAAGTTAAAACAAAAGAGAAAATTCTACAAGCAGCTAGAGGAAAGCAACCGCTGACCTAAATGGGATAAGCTGTCAGGATACCAGCGGACTTCTCAGAAGAAAACTTACAAGCCAGTAGGGAGTGAGACACATCTTTAATCTTCTTTAACAGAACAACTGCCAACCTAGAATTTTGTATTCAAAAAACTAATTCCACCGTTGATGGAGAAATCAAGTCTATTCCTGACCAGCAACCGTTGAGATAATTTGCCGTAACTAGTCCTGCTCTGTGGGAAGTCCTCAGGTCTGCGTGATACGTAGTTCAGAATGATAGAGACCCACAGTGTAAAACCACCCAAAAGCTGAAGGTGCCGGCCTAGATATCACAATGGCCCAAGAGGTAAAACAAAGCAATAATGTTCTACACAAGAGCAGGAACAGAAATCTATCAGCCTTATCAATTCTACTAATAAATGTGAGTGGCTTGAACTCTCCACTCAAGAGACATAAGCTCACTGAATGGATAAAAAAATGAGAGCAAAGTCTTTGCTGTCTCCTCAAAACATATATATATTGGGTCCATTAAAATGATTAGTATATTTTTCCTGTTCCCCACAAACTTGAAGTCAAAGAGTCAGGCAAATAAGTCATTAGGATTCTGAGTGTGAAAAGTTACAGGGCACAGGGGGAAATGGGCTCTGGACACTGTTTACGTTCCCTGTTGTTTTTCATCATGAAAACTCTACTTACTCCAGTTCATTCTGGAGATTCCTTAATGTCAGGATTTCCTCCATGGATTGGTGGCCGGGAGCAGTTTAACCCAGTTGTGGTAGGATTATTTCCAGTGATGTTCTGTGTCTGGTCATATTATCCAGTTAGTACCAAAGCGACTCACTTAGCAGAAGTAAACTGGGCA
>CAUYRH010028519.1:0-12400 GCA_963574655.1 Perodicticus potto
GAAATTGACCTAGGCATAGGAAATGGGGGTTCCACATTTAGTCCTAAGTGTAAAGTGAAGGAGACACCAAGGCACAGGTGTCTCCTCAGCAGTTGTCCAGCCTTTTTGGCTATTGGAGCCTCTGGTGGGCGTTGGAGGTCCCCCCCCTTTTTTTTTTTAGAGACAGAGTCTCACTTTATCACCCTCGGTAGAGTGCCGTGGCGTCACAGCTCACAGCAACTTGCAGCTCCTGGGCTTAGCCATTCTCTTACTTCAGCCTCCTGAGTAACTGGGACTACAGGCACCCACCACAATGCCCGGCTATTTTTTGTTGCAGTTTGGCCGGGGCCTGGTTTGAACCCGCCATCTCAGTATACGGGGCCGGTACCCTACACACTGAGCCACACTGAGCCCTCAACTGGTAAATTTTTTAAGGGCTCTTCTCATTTCTAAGAATTTCATAGTTCTGCAATATGGAAGTAAATTTTTAATGTCATAGAAATGACACAGCACTTCTGACCACCCCAAGTGACAGTGATCTTATAAAGCATAATAAATATTTACTCTGAGAACTATCTTCTCCATAAATACATTTTATTTTCATTATGTCATTGTATAAAGAGATTCAATACCACTTTTATGATACAGTCCTTTCAAAAGAAAATGAAATGTGAACAAATGTACACTTAAAAGAGCATCCTAAAAAAATTATCTAATACATTTTAACATACTTGGCCCCAGGTTCAAGAAGTACCTCTAGGCAAGCTTGTTATTTCGACATATCCATGGGAGGCCAGATCCTGAGACAGATTTCCCAGATGATATTCATCTGCTGTTGCAAATGCCGTGCACTGCATCAGGTCCTGTTTCAGGAAGACAGCACAACACAGGTCACAGGGAGGCTCAGCTGCCTGGGGGGGCTTCTGGGCCCCCTACAGAACGCCATTATGCAAAGCTAATGCTCTGTGTTTTCTTCAGACATCTCAAAGCTTCATGCAAGGGATGGCAACGAGGATGAAGTGGACAAGTGACACGGAGACAAATCTCAGCTCAACCTACAAAAGAACTTGCTCCTGCTAGCCAAAAACATGGAATGGATTATCCTGAAAGGAAAACCACTTCCTCACCGGTAGTGTTTCAAGAAGAGACTGAACAACAGATACAGATAGGATTAGGGCATCATATCGGTGAATGGATGAAATGGTATTTAAAGGCTCCCCAACCCTGAGTTTCCATGACTTTTTTTCAAAGCAATGTTAGTATTTGAGGTGGTTTTCTAATTTGTCAGTAGCCTTGTACAGGCAGAGTCCTTTAAATCCCCAGAGGAATTACAGTATTTCCACTCTGGTTAATAATACTAAACAAAAAGGTCTGTAAAACTGAGAATGTGTCCTGGTTTGGTTAGTACTTTGGTGCATGGGCTGTTGAGTCTCATCCACGTATATATGTGGGTATTCATGTGTCTACACAATAGACATATGGTACGTTGGCAGGCCCAATGCACTGTTTTTTTCCAACTATATGTCACAACCTATTAGTGAGCTATGATATCAATTTAGTTCATCCAAACCAGTTTTTCAAAAAAATAGAGTAAAAATAGGAATTACATTGCATTACTCATAGTAAATGCATAGGAAGTTTTCTGTCATGTCTATAAGCTGGCTTACTGTGTACATAGAATGTTAAATACATTTCTTACCATGGGATGAGATCAACAAAGTTAACCGGATTTCAGGCATAGAATTTAATGAAAATTAAACAGTAACCACAATGAGTAACAAGAGTAACAACAATGCCTACTTTACAGGGTTGCCATGTAGTTTAAACAAGCTGATGTATATAAACTGCTCAAGACTGTGCTCAACATTTGTTGATTTTTAGTTGGTCAAAAGAAGTTTAGGAGTCACTAAATCAACATTTATTCTTAGGACTTACTCATCTTAGCTCCCAAATTCCTTCCCTTTCTGTTAGAGAAGCAGGATATTAATTCCCTCCTCCCACCGCTGTTTCTTAGCTCCTGGCCCTCTCCCAAGAAACAGCCTGACCCTGCTTTGCCTTTCCCTCAATCTGGTACACAGCTCCAACATGTGGTTTAAAAAGTAGCAGAAGAATCCACAGAGGACTTGAGGACCCATATAAACTGAAATACCTAAAATCAAAAAAAAAAATCCACTCATGAGCAAAACAAGTTTAATTCAATTAGAAAATAACAAAAGTCAGACAAGCTGAAAGTTACTTGGGAATATGAGGATAAATGGATATAGCACACTCAGTATTAGCAGGTAACAGAAAAGCTAATTCACTTAGTCCCAAAAGAAAGTAAGAACACACCAATATACAAGTACATGGATCAAGAGAGCAGAAGCCTATTTATTGCAGTAGGGGATCAGGTATGTGCTTAAGGTTTCGAGCTTAAGCATGAGCTTTTCCTTCCAAGGCTCTATGGAGTTACTATTTAAATAGTAGAGATTAACCTGGATGAAACAACAGAGTCCTGGTGGGAGGCACCAGGTAGGACCACAGCAGGCAGGCTCTACTCTGAGACCTGACAATTCTACTCAAGCTTGCCAGGTAAAATCACGGTATATGAGGTTGGATGACAGGATTACCTGTGTGACTGCTACAACTGACACACTTCGTTCAGCTGGAGTGGGAAGAGCAAGAGGCATAAAAAGGAGGTAAAAAGCTAGTCCAGTGAAGGATCCTCCCACAACTATGCTGAAAATGGTAGAGGCTGCCTCTTTTTAGAATTAGTTGTAAACTAGCAGCTTGGAGAGCCATCCAACTCAAGAGTTGACCTACATGGCACTTCTAAAATTGAGCTGTCAACAACCAATTGGGAGATTTCATGCAAAATTCAGATTTCCACCATTTCTCACCCATGTGGAAAATCTGGCACTAATGACTCAGGATAGAGTGGGGGGGACCCAGGCGTTCCCACCCACGCAGTCCCTACCTCTCCTGTTGTCTCAGGCCTGCTTTACCACTGTTCATGACACTGACAGGCCCATCTGTGCCAAAAATGCACAATTTTTTGAATTTTTAAGGATGAGACCGGGCAAGTCACTCGATCACATTTTTATGAGAAAAAATATTCTGAACTCTAGATAGATGATGAATAAACACAATGTTTTTACTCAGTCACTCCAAGGATCTTTGTTGCAAGTCTCCCGGACTGTCACCTTCCCTCCTCTCAGTACCTTCTATTTAGTTTGACTTGAAGTTCTGTCCAATGCAGCGTACACGGCTCACCATACCACTTTGTATCCTCCTCAAACTTCTTAGATCTGAGTCTCCGTTTCACTTGTGGGCTGCTTCTATTATTAGATGATTCACAAGATGGTTTACAAGTTTTAAAATTTGACTTTTTAAACATCTTTTGGTTTTGCTTCCTTTGCTTTTAAATTTCAAGTTTTTATTTAGGCTCACTTGGCAAAGGGAAAAAGAACTACAAAGTGTCTTGACTGTCGTTTTTTCCTACTAATCACAAGTACTGTTACTTTAAAAGGCTTTCATTTTCATAAATGTCTTTCTGGATTTTTATAGTGAATATTTATTAAGCATTAATTACATGTACATATGTAAAGCACATTGCAGTAAGGTTTTAGGATGGGGATTAGGAACTTGCTCTTAAATAGATGTGGCAAACCAACCTAACATAGTTATTAGATTTAGGGCTTTTCTATTTTAAGTTGGTTAAAAAACACCCCAAACAAAAACACCCCAAACCACTGTTTTTCAGCGTTTTGTTTCTCTGGCAACAGAAGGCATGTTCCAGCAGATGGCGCTATAAACCTATATGCTGCTTGTTTTAGGAGCATCACATGCTCTGACGGAACACTGACCAAAAAAGGCTTGTTCTTATTCATGCTCTATTACTAAAAAAATTAATATATCATGGCAAAGTTGCTCCTATATTACCGAGATGTTATGATGTAATAAGTTTATATTTGGCCTTTGTCCTTGATTTGTGCCCAGAACTCCTAAAATCCTTGTCATGTCCTAAGCAACAGAGGCGATGACAGATAGGAACATTTTCTATTGTGATGTTTGGTCTTTGCCTTCAGTTCCAAACACAGAGCTTCTAAATCCTTTGGAATTTCTTGAGTAACAGGAACATCTTTTGTTTTAATGAGGTGACTCTGGGTGGGCTGCTGGAGAGCATCAAGATGTGGGCTAATTGCCAGAAAGACCAAACCAGGATTAGAGGCCTGGAAGTTTCGGCCCCACCTACCCTCTGGGGGAGGAAGAGAGGCTAGAAATTAAGTTCATAATTGATCAAGCTGGGTGGTACCTGTGGCTCAAAGGTGTAGGGTGCTGGCCCCACATGCTGGAGGTGGTTCAAATCCAGCCCCGGCCAAAACGGGGGAGGGGGAGAAAAGAAAAATTGATCAAGCCCATGTGAAGATACTTCCACAGAAACACCTCAACAGTGAGGTACAGAGAACTTCTGGGTTGGTCCATTCATCCACGTGCAGGTAGGATGACGTACCTCAATCCCACAGGACAGAAACCCCCAAGTTCAGGGCCCTTCCAGACTTTACCCTGTGCACCTCTTCATCTGGCTGCTCATCTGTACCCTTTAGGATGCCCCTGTAACAAACTGCTAAACATAATAAAGGGTTTCCCTGTGTTCTGTGAGGTACTTTAGCAAATTATCAAACCCCAGAAGTGGGTCAGAGAAGGCCCAGTTTATAGCTGGCTGGTCAAGAGTACAGGTGTCTGCAGTGAGGCAGTCTCATGGGACTAAGCTCAACTGGGGAGTCTACATGAACTCTGGCTACCAGCAGGACTCAGCTGGATTGCAGAACACCCTGCCCCTGTCCAGAGCTGGGAACCGGTTGATGTGGAGAACAGACCACATATTTGGTGTTATAAGTACGAGGAGTAGAAATGGATCATACTTACTAAGGGAAAAACCCATCTTCTCCCACAATGTATTGATTAGAGATGGAAAAGTTACAAACCAAAGATACAGTTTACATTACTAGTATAGTGCGTTACCCTGTAAGTTTTGTTGATTATGAGTTATAGTGAGAGATCATTTTATGTACATAGTACATACACAAATGTGTAGACACACCAATAACCACCCACAGAAGCTTCACTAATCATTATTTTTCTTCATGAGCAATATTTTCTATTGTTTCATTTTTTATTATTTTTTTTTTTGTAGAGACAGAGTCTCACTTTATTGCCCTCGGTAGAGTGCCGTGGTGTCACACAGCTCACAGCAACCTCCAACTCCTGGGCTTAGGCGATTCTTTTGCCTCAGCCTCCCGAGTAGCTGGGACTACAGGTGCCAGCCACAATGCCCGGCTATTTTTTTTTTTTCTGTTTTGTAGTTCAGCGAGGCCAGGTTTGAACCCGCCACCTTCGGTATATGGGGCCGGCGCCCTACTCGATGAGCCACAAATGACCAACAACCCACTAGGAATTTTTTTTTTTTTTTGAGACAGAGCCTCAAGCTGTCACCCTGGATAGAGTGCCATGGCATCACAGCTCACAGCAACCTCCAATTCCTGGGCTCAAGTGATTCTCCTGCCTCCGCCTTCCATGTAGCTGGGACTATAGGAGCCTGCCATTTGGTTGCTATTTTTGGTTGCAGCCGTCATTGTTGTTTGGCGGGCCCAGGCTGGATTCGAACCCACCAGCTTAGGTATATGTGGCTGGCACCTTAGCCACTTGAGCCACAGATGCTGAGCCAAGTAATTTTATAAAAAATTGTGCTGTAGTCTGAAGACACTTTCCTGTGCCAGGTGCCAGCTGCTCTTTCTTCCCCTAAAAGACAGCAGAGCAGCACCAAGCGCCTGCTGCTCTCAAAAACTCAACTGACAGGGGGTGGGTCAAATACCCAGAAGGTTATGAGCTCTGCAAATCAGACCAGGTAAAGATTTAATTATAGGAGACAGCGTGACTGAAGCCTCACTGAGCCAATTCCAAAAGCATGGTGACACAGGTGAGGGAGCGAGCTCAGGAGCCACTGTGGGAACAAGGCCAGGTACGAACTTTCTAACACACAGTGGGGTCTTTCCCTGTCTCAGTGAGGAGTGGTGTAAAGGGTTACCCTGTAACCAAGGATTCATCAGCCTATGGTAACCATGTTAAATCTGAAGTGGCCCTCACATGGACAGGTGAAAGTCAGTCCTCAGTCCTGGGGCTATATTACCTCGTCACGCCTCAAGACTGCTTCTTCTATGAAAAGTAAAATCCTCAGAAAACAATGTTCCAGAATTGTATTACCTCCGATCACTTTAGAGACGTATGATTTTCCATTATTTTCCTTTGCTTTTAGAAAGACAACACACGGCTTCTGCCAAACTCCAACTGAAGTCATTGTTAGGTTATATGATGTCTCCTATAAAAGGGCCCATGAAATAAATGATTCCTTAACTTCATTGCTGGAAAGGTATTTTTCTTAAGTCATTTTTATGTTTTTTTCCTGTCTCCTCCACAACAATAAACAATAAATAATCACAGGAGGATTTCCTCTTTAATCACTGAGATTCTCAAGACTAAATGTTCGGCTCGGCGCCTGTGGCTCAATGGGCTAAGGCACCAGTCACGTACACCTGAGCTGGCGGGTTCAAATCCAGCCTGGGCCCGCCAAACAACAATGATGGCTGCATCCAAAAAATGGCCAGGCGTTGTGGTGGGCGCATGTAGTCCCAGCTACTTGGGAGGCAGAGGCAGGAGACTCGCTTGAGGCCAGGAATTGGAGGTTGCTGTGGGCCATGATGCCACAGCACTCTATCCAGGGTACAGCTGGAGGCTCTATCTCAAAAAAAAAAAAAAAAAAAGACTAAATGTTCAACTAGATCATTCCTATCAGGTAATTTATTTCTCTGTTTACATCAACTGTTTGCTCTGACTTAAATGTGAAAGCATTTATTACCTCATTTGAAATGATGTTGAACTTCAAAAATCTACCTCAAATCCTTTCCTGGAAAGAAGCAGAAAAAAAAATTCTACAGAAAAATAAAAAATGGAATTCAGGAAAACTGCTTCCAAGTCTATGGACAACCCAAAGAAATAAAGCCTCTGTGATAGTTCACAACAAATCGCTATAAAAAAAAAAGAGACTTCTCTGACTGTATCTGCTTTGTGCTGCTAGATACAATAGAAGAAAAAAATGAACCGCTCTTTTCCCTAATTATATGTACGCTGTATTCAGGTTTTTACACTTAACACCAGCTCCGTCACTTAAATACTGAATTTCCCAGACATCCCCAAAACTCCTGGCCGAAGGGAGGGAGACCAGGACCAGGAACCTGCACAAAGCTTTCATCCTTCGCATCCTGGGTGCAGGAAAACCATGCAAAAGTTGAAGTCAAACAAGAGTCCAACCTGGAAACTGTTAACGCCCAGCTTCAGCATCTAAGGATTACTGACATACTATTTTAAGGGATGTCAGCACATGGTAAAAGAAACAAAACAAAATTTAAAAAAACACAGCCAAAATTTAACATGCTCAGGGATCAACTTCTCAGAGAAAGATTTGAAAATAGACATCCTAACCTGCTTTCTAATAGATTTGTGAGGCATAATCAAGTTTAAAATATCTATGCTATTTTTAATGTTGATAACTATTGACATTAAAG
Source organism: Perodicticus potto (assembly GCA_963574655.1). Taxonomy (NCBI): domain Eukaryota; kingdom Metazoa; phylum Chordata; class Mammalia; order Primates; family Lorisidae; genus Perodicticus; species Perodicticus potto. The sequence goes on from CAUYRH010028519.1 coordinate 7,581, forward strand.
AGATTTTGCCTCTTTCCAAATCCCTTCCAATTTAATAAACATTTATTAAGGGCAAGGCACAGTTCCAGGTATTATGCAAGATACAAAGGTTACCAAAGGGCTTAATTCTGACCTTTAAATTGCTTACTACTTAAAGAGGTGAAATGCACATTGAAACTGAAAAATTCTCCAAAACCTCTTAATGGTGAATAAAAAATATCTTCTTAAACCTTCAGAGGAACGAAAAGCAAAATCTCTTACTGCTTTTTGATTCTACTTTGACATGTCATTACCACAGGCTGATCAAGGATTACCTGTTTGCAGTTTCAATTTCTCTTAATTTGATGGAAAATTTCTAGTTTGCTTTTTTAAAAACTGGGTGTTTTTGTACAGTTTCATTCTTAGACCAGACTTACCATTAGTCCTGTATTAGATCAATAATCCTTTCACAAACTGTATTTTTATCTTTTATTGCCTGTGTTTTGTTTTTATATGAATCACTAATTCTTAAAAGTTAAGATTTTGATTCCCTTTGGACATATTAGGCTTCAAAGATCCAGAAGGCAAGTCTGGAGCTGGCTGCCAGTTGTCTCACATGAGCAGCAAGGCTGTGGTGCAGTGCACACTGGTTTGGAGAGTGAAGGGTGATCGCTAAACACAAGTGCAACAACCACACTGATTTACCTCATTCACAGACAGAACTGGGAGGTTGGTCCTGGATGGCTGCCTGGTCCTGGATGGTTTCAGTGGTCTCATGAGCTGTGGAAAGTCTTGTTTTGGAACAAACGTTTCCGTTGATATAGATGAATAATGCCTCTTTAGTATTTTTATGAACCATTTAGGACCCAATACATTCGGTTTGTGGGTCACTTTCCTCTGAGCACCAAATGACTTCATGGTGGGAGGGAGAGACTTTTCTTCCTGGCCATGTGTAGCACTTAATGGAGACAATATGCTCGGATTTGATATTTTTTGGTTCGTTTCCAGGATCAAACCGCCAGCCACAGTATCAGGAAAGAACAAATCCAAGTTTTGATGCACTGTCAGTGTGCTGCATTTTACATTTTCAAATTCCTTAAGTGGTCCTAATGTTACATGAACAAGTTTCAGGCCCCGATGGGCTTTTGACAATATACGGTGAGATCCGGCCAGGGCTCTGAGAAGTCTGGTTGGCATTACCACATCCCAAACTAAAAGAAAAAGAATTCAAAGTTCAAAGTTGTTGTTGTTTAAAATATATGCATTTGCCTAGGCAATATGCATGTTTCTTTAAAAATTTTTCCGAAACAGATATATCTTAAACTAATTCTAGAAAAAGAACAAGGTTAAAAAAATACAGTGTTTCTACCTTTTTTTTCTTTAGTCAATGTTTGGCCTTTTTTGTGGAATATTATAAGATTATAAAGCTAGCGACATGAAAAGGACCTTTGTGGTGGGCGCCTGTGGTCCCAGGTACTGGGAGTGGGGATGGGGTTGAGGCAAGAGAATTGCCTAAGCCTAACAGCTGTGAGCTGTGATGCCATGGCCCTCACCCCAGAGGGTAACAAAGTGAGCCACTAGCTCTAAAAAAAAAAAAAAAAAAAAAAGGAAAAACAGAGTGATAGGACCTTTTAAGTCAACACCTCAATTTAAAAAAAAATTTCTGCTTACAAATTCTTTTAATTTGACGGCTAACGCCTATGATTCGAGCACTCTGGGAGGCCGAGGCCAGTAGATTGCTTGAGCTCAGGAGACGGTAACCCGCCTGAGCAAGAGCTAGACCCTGTCTCTACAAAAAATAGCCTGGCTTTGTGGCGGGACCCTGTAGTCCCAGCTACTCAGGAAGCCGATGCAATAAGAATTCTAGAGCCCAGAAATTTGAGACTGCTGTCAGCTATGACACCAGTCTACATAGGCACTCAACATGGGGCCACAGAGTGAGACTGTCTCAAAAAAAAAAAATTTAAAAATTCATTTATTCAATATTTATTCAGCCTTTATGTTCAGACAAGAAATAAAGTGAGGCCAGGGATGCGTCCATGAGAACATAGGGCACCAGCCATCACAGGGCTTAATTATGATTTTGTCATTATAATCCAATGAATAGACCCTACCACTGACTTACAGTATGAAATGCTGAGGAAATGCACAAAGAGCTCACCTGTTTCTACAAGAAGAGGCAGGCAAGGCTCCTAGAAGACATAAGCTGCTTCTTGAAGGAGAAGGTGCTTTTCAGGTTGGAGCTGGGGATGAGAGCAGGTGTAGGCACGTCAGATACACACACGCGCCAGATAAACGAGACAGACTGCGCAAGAAAATAACTTCCCCCTTATTTACAGCATAAAATATTCTTTAAGAGTAAGCCCAAGTAGGTTATCAATAATACCTTAAAAGAAATAACATGTTAGGAACCAGAGATACAAGTATGAATGAACATTCTCAGAATTGTCAGTCTAGCAGAGGAAACACAATCATGGGATGTACAAATTGCACTGATGCATACCTATAATCTCAGCACCGTTTTAAGGAGGCTGAGGCAGGAAGATCCCTTGAGGTCATGAGTTCAAGACCAGCCTGGTCAACACAGCAATACCCTGTCTTTACAAAAGATTTTAAAAAGCCATGGGTGGTGATGTGTGCTTGTAATCTCAAGCTACTTGGGAGGCTGAAGCAATGCTTCAGCTCAGAACTTGGGCAGTTTACAATGAGCTGCCCTCATGTCATTGTACTTCAGCCTAAGTGACACAGTGAGATCTTGTCTCTAGGTGAAAAAAGAAAGGAAAAAGGGCACGACCAGCACCCATTCTCTATCTTCCTCCACTTTATATTTTGCCATTGTGTTTAACATTGTGGCATACTTTGAAGGTTTAGTTTACTAATTCAAATAACTGAGTTCTTAACTTGGACCAGGCATTCATTGTCCTCGTTGCCAATAATACAGCCAACAATAAAACAGACAAAAATCTTTTTTGAACCTTACTTTACACTGGATGTGACAAACAAGAAATGTACAGTAGTAAAATGCTGAAGGAAAAAAAACAGAACAGGAAAGGATGGATTTTTGTCTCTCTCCTCTAGAGAATGTGAACCCCTTGAGGATAAGAGAATTTTTATGTTTTGTTCATGCTGTTCTAAAATGAAATACAAGATAGTTTACTCACTTCTTGGGCAGTGAAACTTTTAAAAAACAATACCAATTAAGAAAAGTTACAGCTAGGCTAAGATTCAATGGACAAGTGGCCTTAACCTTTGGGAATATGCATTCCAATCCCTTAACCTCAAAATTATGTTATTGAACTTTGCAGTTATCACCACGCACTGGCTCAATAAAAGATCCATCAAGTGTTTATAAAGTGCTTTTAATTACCAGCTAAGTCCGCCAAAGATCACTGTAAGAGGCAGGAGGTCACGGCGGCACTGGTGTAAGAGAGGACTCGCGCAGCTGGGAGCGAAGGCGCAGACCTCGGTGTCCGACCGGAGGAGCGCGAGGGAAAAAGGCAGCGCACTAACCTCTCGGCCGGAAAAGAAGGAAGCGTCAAGGGCGCAAGCTTCTTCGGCTGGAACGCAGGGAAAGAAACAGCAGACGCGCTAATCTCCGGCTCCCCACGCAGGCGGACACTGCGCAGGCGCACGGAACTCCCGCGGCGGGCGGGCCAGGTGGAACGCAGGCCGCCTGGACCACGTGACTGTCCGACCACGTGACCCTTGGCTCCGCGGCGTCTTCCGCTCCCAAGGTGCCGGGCCCTCCCGGTCCTCGTCTGCTTCCGCCTTCCGCCCGCTTCCTAATCCTGCCCCCTACTGTACCCGCCCGCATGCCCGGAAGATCGCGTCCTAGAGCCAGTGGTTGCTTGCCATTTGTACGGGCGCCAAATAAAGTTCTCTCATTCAAATAAGTCACACGGCTTCCTCTCTCAGCTCCTCCTCCGCCGCAGAGCCGCTGCGGTTCCTGCGGCCGGTGAGACCCGGGCGTTGGGGCTGCGCGCGCGGGGCGGCATGGCGAAGCCTCCGGCGTCTCTCTCGGCACAGGACGTAGGGTTTGTCTCGCTTTTTCCTCCTCACTCCTGTGGAAAGCCGGGCCTCGCCGAGGAGCTGTGGGTGCCTCGGGGCTGCGCTCGAGTCCCGGGCCGCGTCGGGTGTCGGAGGCCGGGTTGGGGGCCGGGGAGCCCGGACGGGGCTCAGCCTCGCGTCCTTTTCCTCGCGGTCCCTATTAATCGCGCTTTGGGGGGGTTAAAATTCTCTGTTGAAGTTGAGAAATCCCACATCTATTGAGAAATGTCTTGGGTCCTGTTGATCAAGTCATCGACTCACAATAAAACGAAGTCTGTACATTTTGCTTTTCGTGGTGACTTCACAGATTGTGGGTGACGCGTGGGCGCGACTGCGTGTGAAATAGGTCTTTAATTCTAAATGTTGCAAAAGATGAGAACACTTTGAAGAAAATGACCCTACCTTGGCGGGAAGTAGATTGATGTCAGGGGAACCCATGGCCCCAAATTGAAGCAGATATTTCTTTCCAGGTCGTGCGAACGGAAGGGGGAGTGTCACCGTCAAATTTGCGCTGGATGCTCCCTTGGCCTCACCCTGGCCCCGGCCAGGGACCGTACCACATAGGTGCAGATCATTTGCGTATCTTACAATTAAAGACAGAATACCACAGATCTTAACTAAGGCTATTGATACATTACATCGACATAAAAGTGAATTTTTTGACAAATACGGAGAGAGACAGAGTCTCACTTTATCGGTAGAGTGCCGTGGCGTCACACAGCTCACAACATCCTCCAACTCCTGGGCTTAGGCAATTCTCTTGCCTCAGCCTCCTGAGTAGCTGGGACTACAGGTGCCCGCCACAACGCCCGGCT
>CAUYRH010028520.1:0-19797 GCA_963574655.1 Perodicticus potto
GATAGATGGGATTGTTGTTCTTTGTTTGTTAATTAATTTGAGCTAATAGATTCTATATATAGACTCTAGTTATCCTAAAGGACATATACATAATGAAATGTATTTCAATTAAGCAAATTAACATATGCACCATCTTACATAGTTACGTTTCTTTGTCTGTGTGTATTAAGAGTAAGAGTACAGTTACATAAGATGAATATGTCTAGAGAGCTAATGTAAAACTTAAGAACTATAGCTAACAACATTGTAGCATATGCTGACAATTTGCCAAGTGAGTAAGTGGCTGGTCTTTACATCAGCATCAACATCCAGCTGATCGATGAAAAAAAAAAAAAAAAAGAATTGTGCATGGAAGGCCTTTATGGCTCAGGCTTGGAAGTGGGGCCCATCTCCTCTGTTCTCTCTTGCCAGACAGACTCAGTCCATGGACACAGCTAATAGTAAAGGGTAATGGAAAACATCATCTTAGGATCTTGGCCTGACGAAACAGTCAGAGGACCAGCTTTCTGAGGAGGCCACAAATCTCTGACAATGAGGTCAGTGTGACTAGAGGTCAGTCAGTGAGGGAGTGGGAAGGAAGGAGAAGGTGAAAGATGAGGAGGCTGAGAGGGAGGAGGAAGAAAGTGAAGAAGTGAGGAAGGACAGAGAAGAATAGAATAATTCAACATTGAGAAGTACACGGGGAGGGGGTGCGGTGGAATTATGAAAGGTCTTTTGGTCAGTTGTAAGCATTAAAGTGATATAATCAGCTCATATTTTTAAAAGACCTCTTTGCTATGGAATGAATTTGAGAACTGTAAGAGTGAAAGGTGAAGTGGCCACCACAAAGGTTTAGCTCAGGGATGACTGTAAATTATTGAAGGACTTTGATGGAGTAGAAGAAAGGAAGTGACTGGATTTGAGATATATTGTAGAGGTAAAACCAACAACCATATAGATCACTGTTTTTCAACCTTTTTTAAAATCTCACAGCACACTTGAACCTATAGTTAAACTTCCACAGTGCACTTAAATTATGTTGATCAAAAAAAAAGAATGAGAAAAACAATATACTCACTGTGCTTTGAACTTCTTTCAAAAATAGTTTAATGAATTATCTTTAAAAATTTTTGCAGCACAGCTAAGATCTTCTTATGGCACACCAGTGTGTCAAGACCCACTGGTTGAAAATCACTGATAATTAGTAACTATTTTGTGAACAAATGAATAAATAAACAATAATGTCCAACATTTACTAAACACATCCTGTGTCAGACTTTGTGGTAGGAGCTTTTATATGGATTATGCCATTTAATACGTACAACAATCTTATAAAGTGGGTATATTATTAGGTCTATTTTACAGATGAGGAAATGATGGCTTAGAGAATTTAAATAATTTGCTCATGTTTATACAAATAATTTGAGGCCAGGAAGCTCTTCTTTTATAAGACTGTGCAATATTTTGTTATGCACATTTCCTTTATGCATTAATTTGGTCATGGGCACTTAGATCGATTCCATATTTGGCAATGGTGAATGATGCTGCAATAACATGGGAGTGGAGGGGTGGCACATGTGACTCAAAGGGGTAGGGCGTCGGCCCCATATACCAGAGGTGGCAGGGTCAAGGTCAAGCCCAGCCCCGGCCAAAAACTGCAAAAAAAAAAACATGGGCGTGGAGATACCTCTTCAACATACTAATTTCAGTTCCTTTAGATATATGCCCAGAAGTGGGGTTGATGAATGACATGGCAGTTATGTTTTCAACTGGGGGGTACTTCCATAATGTTTTGCAAACTGGCTGTACTAATTTATATTCCCACCAACTGGTAATTCTGTCATTTGCAACAACATGGATGAACCTATAGGTCATGATACTAAGTGAGATAAGCCAGGCACACAAAGACAGATACTGCATGGCCTCACTTATGAGTGGAACCTGAAATAGTCCAATTCATAAAACCAGATAGTAGAACTGTTTACCAGAGTGGAGAGGGATAGGGAAAGAGATGTTGGTCAAAGATAAAACCTTCCAGCTGCACAGGGGGAATAAATTGTACTGATCTGGAGCATATCACGATGACCATAGTTAATAATAATGTATTGTATACTTCAATAATTTTTTTAATTAAAAGGATAGATTTTAATGTCCTCCCCATGGGGCAGAGTGTGGGGGGAAGGTAAGTAGATAAGGTGATGGAGATGTTAATTAGCTTGATTTAATCTTTTTTATAATGTATAAGTATATCAAACATCATGTTTACTCCACTAATACATATACTTTTTTAGTTAAAAAATTTTAAATAAATAAATAAAAATAAAATAATAATTTTCGCTCAAATCAAGACTAGAACATAGGCATTCTGATTTCAGAACACTTCCCTACTGGACTTAAACAATCCACAGTTCTCTTCTGGCTTAACAAGCCTATTAATGATAATCTTCAAATGACCACAAACTCTCAGCCTACCTTTCCCCCTAGCCCCAGCCATACAGAAAATTCCCAAGACTCATAGTCAAGTGCTACAGGTAAACTCAAAGATACTGGAGGTATTTATGGTCCCCCATCTTTTGGGGGAGTTCATAATCTTGTTTCTGAAATCCCTGCCTTTGGTAACTCGTATTAAAGCTTGTTGTAATGTACTTGTAGGATCAATTGCTCAGAGGAGAGTCTGTTGTGAATTAGAAATTGTTGCTGCTAAGGAGGCCCTGGGGATGGAGCATTGAGGAGGGGGCGCACTTGGGTTCAGCATGGCAGGCTCCTCTGCTGATAATGAATGGGAGAAACATGGCCAGTAAAGCCCACGGAAAGAAAAACACTTAAACCTCTTGATGAAAGGCCACATGAGAAGGTAAGTGTTATAATTCAACTGAAAATAAAAGCGGGTGGCGGGTTACCCTTCCTCCCAAGCAGGCAGCTTGTGAGACTTTTCCTGCAGCACCTGTGGCAGTGATGGATTATCTGGGAAGGTGAAGTGGCTGAGCTGAACTACCCCCTCCTCTTCTACTCCCCAACGCCCCTCAGGCTACAGGCTTTCAGGGCAGCTTTAATCCCCCTTAGCCTCCACTCTCCCACAGATTCCAAGGCAAGTCCCAGGAGCAAGCAGAACTGGAGAGCATCCTCCCAAGCTGTTTCCTGAAACCCAATACTGAAAGGCAGGAGGTGGCCCTCAGGTGCTCGCTAGGAGCCTCTCAGTCATTATTGTGATAGGAATGATTGTTTGAGAAAGAGTCTGGAGCTGAGAAGGAGCATTCGAATCTGGCCTGAGAAGGAGTGTTTGAATCTGGCCTTGGATTCAAAGTCTTGGTTGTTCAAGAGTGGCCCATTCAAGGGTGATTGGAGTGAGCTTTTAATTTTAGGAGGCTCTCAGCAAGCCCCACTGCAAGATGCAATGTCAAGGATGGACTGGGGCAGAGATAGAGGAGTGAATCCTCCGTCCTCCTCCCTTTCTGCCTCAATTGTTAAGGAAAATCCCTCTGTTTTTGGGCTTCCTGCCTCAACCCTGGTTCCCATCAAAATTGGCTAGAGTTGCCAGCCCTTTTCCTGCCATTTGATTTATATTAGGCAATCGTTAGATTCCTCAAAACCTTTTAAGAACTATAGATATGTATCTAGTTTTAGAATTCTAGGGCTTTTGAAGAAATATTTTTGTACAGGGAGAGCATTCTGGAGTCTGTTGAGTCTCTATACCTGGGTAGCTATCATGATTCCTGCTCAGAGCCTGGCCAGAATCTCTAGACTGAAAGGAAGCCTGTCAGAAAATTCTCTTTCTCTTTGCATTTCTTGCTCCTCCCCTCAGAGGATCTTGCATTCAACCCTTGATGCACCAGTGGACCCACAGAGTGATAACTGGCAGAAGGTGCAAGGCCCTAGGACCACTCCATGGAGGGAAGGTCTAAATTACAATGTGAGTCTGTGTCAGGAGCCAATTCTTCACCAAGACCCCCTCCCTCTTTTAGTCCCAGTTATGTACTTTACAGGAAATCCCTTAAAGACTATTCTGTGAAAACTTAACCATTTTCTACCATATAAATTGTATAAAACCTGGAATAAGATCCTACCATGACAGTTCTAACTGTTACATACTCTAAGTCTTAGAATTAAAGGAACATGTGGATATGTAAAATGGTATGGCTTTTATAGTTGGACAAACTGGGACAAACCTTGATTCCAATTATACCATTTGTAAGTGGAGCCTTAAACAGTTGTATTTTTTTCAGCTGTAAAATGTAGGTAATCCCTGGGAAATTACTGTGGGAATTGCATATTAATACTATGACAATGAGGAAATATCAATGCCTTTTTTCCTACTCAAGCCAATTTGAGTTAAAGTAAAAAGGGAGTTGAGACTTTCCTTTCTTCTATAATCCCCTGTAGCATTTTTCCCATGAAGGAAAAAATAGAGATGGCTGTTTTTCTTCCAAGTTGCAATAGCAGGTGATCTTTTGTATGGACATAGCATGTCCTGCTTCCAAAGAACACTGACATTCACTTTGTATAACATTTCCTCTTCAGAGCAATTCTATAAATGTACCCTGCTCTAAGTAAATAGCAAGATAGCTATAATTTAACAACAACTACAAAACACATGTTTTAGGATTGGTGATTTGGAACTGGGAATAAAGAAACGAGAGGGGGAGGAGAAAGAAAACAGGTTCGATCTCTGATCACCAAGAACTTGGATTCCAGGTGGGACGTAAGGCCAACACATGAAAGAGCTGAGAAAAAAATCTCTCCAGGGCATGATTAAGAGCAGAATGAGTGAAAGCCACACATGTCCTATCTCCTCCACAAGCAGTGAGAGCAACATGAATGGGGGAGCCCAGACAGTCACGTAGCATGTGTGAATACCTTGTAGGAATACACAGAAGAATGAGCGACTGGCAGCCGCAGCCGCAGGCAGAGATGGCCAACGCTGCCTGCCCTTTGGTATCATAGGATTGTCTTTTATAATTATGACACCGGGTCCCCAGCCCCAGAAATTCCATTTTAAGTGAACTTGGGATGGGGGTAAGGCTTAGAACATTTTTAGCTTCCTTTTGTGATTCCAAGGTGAAGCAAGGTATTTTATTGAACTACATTGTAGATTTAGGCATTTCCACAGAATATGTACATCTCTCATGATTCAAAAAAAAAAAATTATGTTCATGAGAGTTAGATTAGGAATTCAAGTGTTGTTTCTTGAACTTTCTGGAAGTCTTCCTGAACAAGAGGTATGATATTTTTGATAAATTACGTATTCTGAAAATCTGTCCTCTAATCCCAGTTTGGTCACTTCTTGCTATATCATGATCTTGTTACGTACACGTACTGATATGAAAAGGCACTGTCACGCTAACCAGCTGTCCAGTTTAGTACAAGGTCCAGGCTTCAGTTTCTCTGTCTTTTATATGGAGGAGATGGATGGACTCAGAGGCCTGCACACTGGGCTCCACAGAGAACTCCATGGAAAGACCTGTGGTCTAACTTGAAGGACGAGGGCCACATAGCAGCTTCAACCAGAAAAGTTCTATCTCTATTTTATACATCTGGCCTCTGCTGATAATTTCTTTGAAATAGGAGCAAGCCTGATGTCAGCAAATTGTCGGAGTAGGCAACTCCAAATGCCTATTCTGCAAGCCACAGGAGCACTGCCCACAATGGCTAAGAAGTAGAAATAGTCCAAATGTCCATTGATGGATAAGTGGATAAACAAACTATTACAAGCAATAGGATATTGCTCAGCCATAAAAAGGAATGAAGCACTGATACGTGCTACAATGTAAATGAACCACCAAACATGATGCCAAGTGACAGAAGCTGGGCACAGAAGGCCACATGTCGCATAATTCCATTTATGTGACTATCTTGGTCTATTTTATGCTGCTATAAAGGGAATAACTGAGACTGAGTAATTTATAAAGAAAAGAGGTTCCTTTAGCTCATGGTTCTGCAGGCTGAGAAGTTCAAGGACACAGCCTTGGCTACTGGTGAGGGGTTCAGCACTGCTGTGTCACGACATGGCAGAGAAAAATCAAAGGGGAGGTGGACCTATGTGAAGAGGGGAAAAACCGAGACCCATCTTGGCTTATTTAAATGTCTTAACACAATAACTAAGAAAATGCTGTGAAGGCTATGTTAACCAGTTTGATGAAAATATTTCAAATTGCATATAAAAACAGCACATTGTTCCCCATGATTGAATTAATGTACACAGTTATGACTTAATAAATAAAAACTGAAAAAAAAATAATTAATTAAAAATATTTATTTAAAAAAGCCATCTTGGCTTTTTTATCTGTTCTCCTCTGCACTAATTCATTTCAGAGAGAATTAGTCTAATCTTGGGAAAGAAAACTCTCCCCCTCCTCTCAAAAACAGCACCTTCAACTAGGCCCCACCTCCCAAAACTGGCCAGGGATCAAATTTCAACAGGCGCTTTGGTGGGGACAAACAAACCATGTCCAAACCATAGCAATGACACACCTGGGAGACAGAAATCCACAAGAGATAACACAGACTAGTGGTTGACAGAGGTTGGGAGTGGGGAATGGGGAGAAACTGCGGAATACATTCTGGGCTTTACTTTGGTGTGACGGAAATGTTTTGGAATTAAGGAGAGGTGGTGATTGCACAGCATTGTAAATGTACTAAATGCCACTGACTCATTCACTTTAAAATGGTTAATTTAACCTCAATAATGATTTTTTTTTTTTTTAAGAAATGAGAACTATTGAACTGGGATGATAGTTAAGATCCATCCCAGCTCCGAAATTATTTAACTATGATTTTATGAAGTAAATATGCTTTTTGAAGTATCATAAGCACCAAGGAAAACATAAAGAAGATATTCTGAGGGTTCAAATGAAGAGTTGGAGACATAAGAGAACGGTTCATGAAGAAGGAGACATTTGAGGAAGGTTCTGAAAGACAGGGAGAGTTTTACATGGAGATGGCAAGAGAGCTTCCCACCAAGAAAGGGGGACAGAAACTTGAAAAGGAGTGTTTTAGGGGAAGATTGGGTCCTTTCAGGAAGTGGGGATCCAAGGCCAGAAATGTGTGTCCGACCTATACTAAGGAAGACCTTCAGTGACTGAATAAAAAATGTTTAAACTTCATTGGGATTCAAATAGGTTATCTTTAAAAGTGTTTGGAGTAAACAAACTCTGTAACTGAAATTGTACCTTGCCCTGTGGTATCAGAGTATTGGGGAAATGCTTCAGAGAGGCAGCACAGTGCCATGACTTTAAGTGTAAGGCCTGTGAAGCCAGACTGCACAAATGTGAATCCCAGCTCTACCATGCTCAAGCCAGAGGAATGTGGGCACGTTATATAACTTCTTCATGCCTCAGTTTCATCATCCATAAAATGGAAACAATACCCGCCTTATAGAATTGTTATGAGAATTAAATAAATTAAAACAAGTAAAATGCATAGAATACTACATGGAGCAGAGTAAGTGCTCAATAAGTGTTAACATCTACTTACAGATAAATGGAGAAATACAGAGGGAGTCAAGTGTGTGTGTGTGTGTGTGTGTGTATACACACATTTTAAGAAAGAAAAACCACCATTAAAATTGTAATACTCAATATATACCAATAACAAAAGAGGAATACAAGTCACATAATTGCAGAAGTCAAATGTGACTTGAGTTTTTCAGTTTTAATTCAGTTTTTTCTGTTCTTAAACTATTTATACATGTTTTGGCACCCTCTCTATGTGTGTTTAGAAAACAATAGAGATAGTGGCATTAGACCTTCCGGCTTGCTAGTCTGCGTCACAAGTGACGTACTGTATGTGAATTCAATATCACCCTGCACTTTGAAGATCGCAGTTTTTTAAGTGTAATATTTAAACAAGGGTAGATATTGGACAAAGAAGCTTTGAGAACTTACTGGGGCATGAGATAGAGGCCATTAACGAGGGTAGGTAAAAGAAGAATGTCAGGATGATGATCTTTAGAAGTACTCTCAGGTGACCTATGAGGTTTTCACATGGTCAGAATCTTCAGAAATATCTGGCAATAATTCTGGATGCTGGGAAGTAATAATTTTGGAATAGGCATATCGATAACAAAAATCTAGAGGAAAACTACACGGGAAGGAGCAAAGTCTGGCAAGAAGGGATTGTATTGTTTGGGATACCTGTTTATATCAGCAGAACTGAACCAGTATTTAAGTGTAAGAGGATAGAGCTGAAGCTAAAGTCAACTTCTAAATTCAGAGAGGAGGCAACTGTGTAAGCCACATCAGGGAAGCGCAGTTGCTGGTATTGACAGCACAGTTCTTCAATTAATTCACCCCTCCACCCAAAGCAAGAGTTCAAGCTCTTTGTATGAGAAAATAAATCTATTGCATATGTTTTATGTGCTAAGTGATATAGTTGTTTTCAGATATGTAGTGATGCAAAGGACAAACAATCCCTGACTTTGTGGGCCTTGTGGTCCAATTAAGAGAGAGAATTAAGTGCTGTGATATCTCACAACACTTCAATGTCAACAGAAAACTGAATTCCAGAACGTCCCCATGGATTTATTTCTAATAAATTTTCTAAGCCTAAGATTCATCACTGACAACTTTTTCTCATTACACTTACATCTAGTCTATCACAGCTGTGTCCATTTTGCCTCTTAAGTATATTTTAAATCTGTCAGTTTTTTTGGTAAATCTCCATAGTCCCAACCTGTTTGAACCTCATCTTCCACAGCACAGCAACAGCCTTTTAACTGGTATCCTACACCAACTCTGCCCTCTCCCCAGGCTATTCTTGACTCAGAGGCATGCTCGAGATAAAGTACAAAGTCTTTCATCTGTGTACAGGTCCTCTCATGATCTGCTCAATGCTGACCACAGGTCTTACCTATGCTGTCCCCATCAAAACTTGCATCTCTTAGTTAACTCCTATTCATGCTAAGAATCTCAGCTCAAGTCTCACTTCCTTTGATAAATCTTCTCTCATTCATTGGCCACATCAGATCTCCCTGTCAATAGCTTCTGTTAGCCTATGCACCTGTCTTTATAGCACTTAAATAATTAATAATTATATATTTATTTGTATGATTATTTAAATTTTGTTTCTCCTGATAAACTGAACTTCATGAGAACAAATTCCTGTCTAAATTTGCCCTTATTATTTATCCAGGGCCAGCTCAGTGCCTAGCCAAAATTTTGCTCAATGAATGAATGAATGAATGACCACCAATACCATATTACAGGTGTTATGCACTCTCACAATTATCTGAGCCATCAGGGAAAGCATTCAAATGGCTATGATATTTCAATAGCTATCGATGGCTCTTCTGTACCACAAAGGATGCCTAGGAATCAGGTAGTTAAAGAGAGCAGAGAAGCACACTCTGGAGAGAAAAGTATTGAGATGGGAAACAGCATGAAACAGCCATGGGTTCAGCCATGTCTAGTATGGCTGAAGAGAAGAGTGAAGGAATGCCCACGAATTGCAATTTTGAAGAGATGACTATTAGCCAGAAAACATGTAGAGCAGTGGTTCTCAACCTTCCTAATGCCATGACCCTTTAATACAGTTCCTGTGGGTCGCGACCCACAGGTTGAGAACTGCTGATGTAGAGCCTTTGTTTCTGTTATACTTTATTTCTTTTTTTAATTCACAAATGAAAATTACAGATATTTATAGAGTACAACATTATGTTTTTTAATTAATTATTTTTCTTTATTTCAGGTTAATAGGAGAAGGTTAGGTTACATTATTTGCATTTGTATGATGTAGTCCAAAGTGTGCCATGTACTGCTACATTGTACTCAAAAGATGGGAACTTACTGAGCCCCTCCCCCCTTGAGTTAAATTCTGTTTTCCTCTCATGTGGGTCTATAGTTATTCTATTATTTTCAGATTAGTACTGAGTACATAGCCTATTTGCTTTTCCATTCTTCAGATACTTAGAAAAAATGTTTTAAATTCATCCATGCAAATAGAAAAGAAGCAAAGTCTCTCTCTTTTTTGTGGCTAAATAATATTCCATGGTGTATACTACAATTTTATTAATCCATTTATGGGTTGATGGGCACTCAAGTTATTTCTACATCTTTTCAATTGTTAATTGAACTGCTATAAAGATTCAATTGCAAATGTCCTTGTGGTGAAATGATTTTTTTCCTTCTGGGTAGATACCTAGTATTAAATGGAAGGTCCACTTGTAGTTCTTTGAGGATTCTTTTTTTTTTTTTTTAATTAAGTCATTTGTACATAGATCATGAATACATTTATGCCATTAGGGGATTCAATGTGTTGATTATTTATACAAATTGGAGTGCTTACAACCTACTAATTAACATAGCCTTCACCTCATTTACTCTATTACAGTGATAAGACATTTGTGTTCTACACTTGATGGATCCAACTCATACTTGCAATATGCTCCATAGATGTGGTCCCGCTATTAACCCTCCCTTTATCAACCTACTCTCCTCCCTTCCCTTTCCCCTCCCTTCCCTCCTTCATCGTAGGCTATAGTTGTGATTCATCTTTCATATGAAAGTGTGAGTGATTATAAATTGGTTTCATAGTAGTACTGAGTATATTGGATTTTTTTTTCCATTCCTAATGTACTTTACTATGAATATTTTCCAGCTCCATCCATGTAAACATAAAAGAGGTAAAGTCTCCCTTTTCTTTAATGCTGCATAGTATTCCATGGTATACAAATACAACAATTTATTAATCCATTCACGGGTCAATGGGCACTTGGGCATCCTTCATGACTTGGCAATTGTGAATTGAGCTGCAATGAACAATCTGGTGCAAATATCTTTGTTGCCAAGTATTTTTGGTCTTTTGGATATACACCTAGTAGAGGAATTGCAGGATCAAATGGTAGGTCTACATTTAGATCCCTGAGAGTTCTCCAAACTTCCTTCCAACAGGAATGTCCCACCACCAGTGCAGAAATGTTCCCTTTTCTCAACATCCACACCAACATCTGTAGTTTTGGGATTTTGTGATGTGGGCTACTCTTACTGGAGTTAGATGGTATCTCAGAGTGGTTTTGTTTTGCATTTCTGTGATGATTAAAGATGAAGAGCATTTTTGAAGAGCATTTTTTCATGTGTCTGTAAACCATGAGCCTGTCTTCTTCAGAGAAGCTTCTGTTCATGTCTCTTGCCCACAATGAAATGGGATCAATTGTTTTTTTCTTAGTAATAAGTTTGAGTTCTCTGTGGATTCTGGTTATTATACCTTTGTTGGAAATATAAATTGCTAAAATCCTCTCCCATTCTAAGGGCTGTCTATTTGCTTTACTTAGTGTGTTTTTGGCAGTGCAGAAGCTTTTTAATTTGATCAGATCCCAGTAATGTAGTTTTGAGGTTGCTTCAATTATCCAGGGTGTCCTCATTATAAAGTATTCTCCCAGGCCAATTTTTTCAAGTGTTTCCCCTGCATTCTCTCCAAGAATTTTTATAGTTTCGTGTCTTAAGTTTAAGTTCTGTAACCAGTGAGAGTCAATTTTTGTTAGAGGAGAAAGGTGTGGGTCCAGTTGCAGGCTTCTACAAGTTGAGCGCCAATTCACCCAGCCCCACTTGTTAAATAGGAAATCTTTTCCCCAATTTATATTTTTGATAGACTTATCAAAGATCAAATGACAATAAGTGTCTGGGTTCTCCTCTTGGTCTTCAATTCTATTCCATACATCTTCCTCTCTATTTTTGTGCCAGTACCATGCTGTTTTGATAACTATTGATTTATAGTATAGTCTAAAGTCTGGAAGTATGATTCCTCCCGATTTGTTTTTTTTTTTTTCTGAATAATGTCTTGGATAGTCAAGGTTTTTTCTGTTTCCATATAAAATGAAGTACTAATTTTTCCAGGTCTTTAAAGTATGACAGAGGTGCTTTAATAGGGATCACATTAAATCTGTAGAATGCTTTAGGTATAGACATTTTAACAATGTTGATTCTTCCCAGCCATGAGCATGGTATATTTTTCCATTTATTAACATCTTCAGCTATTTCTTTTCACAGAGTTTCAAAGTTCTCTTTATAGAGATCTTTCATGTCCTTAGTTAGATACACTCCCAGATATTTCACCTTCTTTGGCACTAGTATAAAGGGAACAGATTCCTTAATTGTTTTCTTCCCTTGACTATTCTTGGTATATATAAAGGCTAAAGATTCGTGAGTGTTAATTTTCTATCCTGAGACATTGCTGTATTCCTTGATCACTTCTAGGAGTTTTGCAGTTGAGTCCCTGGGTTTTCCAGATGTATAATCATATCATCTGTGAAGAGTGACAGTTTGATCTCCTCTGGTCCTATTTGGATCCCCTTGATTGCCTTCTCTTGCCTGATTGAGATAGCTAAGACTTCCATTACAATGTTAAAAAGCAATGAAGACAATGGGCATCCTTGCCTGGTTCCTGATCTGAGTGGAAATGATTTCAGTTTTACGCTATTCAGTATGATATTGACTGTGAGTTTGCTGTAGATGGCCTCTATCAGTTTAAGAAATGTTCCTTCTATACCTATTTACTTAAGTGTTCTGATCACGAAGGGATGCTGGATATTATCAAAAGCTTTTTCTGCATCAATCAAGATAATAATATGGTCTTTGTTTTTTAATTTGTTTATGTGATGTATTATATTTATGTATTTACATATACTCAACCATCCTTGGGACCCTGGGATGAAACCCACGTGGTTGTGATGTGTAATTTGTTTGATGTGTTGTTTTATTCTGTTTGCTAGGATCTTATTGAATATTTTTGCATCATTCATTAGAGATATTGGTCTATAATTTTCTTTTATTGTTCACTCGTGATTCCCAAACCTTTCTCTGGTTTGGGAATCATGGTGATATTTGCTTCATAGAACGTGTTGCGAAGAATTAGTTCTTTTTCTGTTTCGGAAAAGGTTAAGCAATATAGGTACTGGTTCTTCTTTAAAGGTTTGGTAGAATTCTGATGTGAAGCCATCTGGTCCCAGGCTTTTCTTTTTGGGGAGATTTCTTATAGTTGATGCTATTTCAGAACTTGATTTGGGCTAGTTCAACATTTCCACTTCTTTCTGGCTAAGTCTAGGAAGGTGCCATGTTTCCAAGTATTGATCTACTTCAAATTTTCATACTTCTGAGCATACAATTTTATGTAACATTCATTAAGGATTTGTTGACTTTCTGAGGAGTCTGTTGTTATTTGTTAGGAGTCTGTTTTATCATTTCTGATGGATGAAATTAGGGATTTTACTCTTCTGCTTCTGATTAGGTTAGCCAAAGGGTTTTTTTTTTTTTTTAATTTATTGACCTTTCAAAAAACCAACTTTTTGATCGATTGATCAGTTGTATGATTCTTTTGTTTTCAATTTCATTTAGTTTGGCTCTAATTTTAGATATTTCTTTTCTTCTGCTGGGTCTAGGGTTGGAATCTTCTTCCTTTTCCAGTTGCTTGAGATGTCCCATTAAGTTGTCAACTTCCTCTCTTTCCATTCTCTTGAGGAAGGCTTACAACACTGTAAATTTCCCTCTTAGGACTGCCTT
Source organism: Perodicticus potto (assembly GCA_963574655.1). Classification (NCBI taxonomy): domain Eukaryota; kingdom Metazoa; phylum Chordata; class Mammalia; order Primates; family Lorisidae; genus Perodicticus; species Perodicticus potto. The sequence goes on from CAUYRH010028520.1 coordinate 13,467, forward strand.
TGCAGTATCCCAGAGGTTCTGGTAATTCGAGTCTTCATTATCTTTTTGTTCCAAAAATTTGATAATTTCCTTCTTAATCTCATCTATGACTCGGCTATCATTCAGCATGAGGTTATTTAGTCTCCATGTTTTTGTATGAGTATGCAGATTTATGTTGTTACTGAGTTCAACTTTTATTCCATGATGGTCCAAGACAATACAGGGAATCATTTCTATTCTTTTCAAGGAATCATTTCTATTCTTTTAAATTTGCTGAGGTTGGACTTGTGACCTAAGATGTGATCAGTTTTATAGGATGATCCATGAGCTAATGAGAAGAATGTGTATTCAGATTTGTTGGGATGAAATGTTCTGTTAAGTTTACATCTAAAATTTCTTTGCTTAGCTTATTGGAGGATCTACCCAACACTGCCAAAGGGGTGTTAAAATCTCTGACTAATTATGGTGTTGGAGGAAATCAAGTTGCTCATGTCTGTTAGAGTCTCTCTTATAAATTGAGGCACATTCTGGTTGGGTACATAAATGTTAATAATTGAAATTTCACCATGTTGAGTGTTGCCCTTAACAAATATGAAGTGACCATCCTTATCTTTCCTTAATTTGTTGGTTTAAAGCCTATTGCAACATCTGTTTTTTTCTGATTTCCATTTGAAATAATTGAAATCTCATCATGTTGAGTGTTGCCCTTAACAAATATGAAGTGACCATCCTTATCTTTCCTTAATTTGTTGGTTTAAAGCCTTTTGTAACATCTGTTTTTTTCTGATTTCCATTTGCCTGAATTATAGATGACCATCCCTTCACCTTGAGTCTATGTTTATCTTTTTATTTTTTAAAGTAAGATGAGACTCTTGAATACAGTAAATGTCTGGCCTGAGTTTTGTATCCAATCAGCCAACCTGTGCCTCTTTATAGGGCAATTTAAGCCATTCACATTAATTGAGAGTATCAATAAGTATTTTGGGTATTGAGTTTTTCAAAAGTCCAGTGGACATTTTTAATCCCTTCACCCACTGTGGAAGTTGGAACTTGATCATAAGTTTCTGAGTGAGTTTACTTTGGTGGTGGAGGATTGTGCTGTTCATTATGGAGGATAGGTCTGAGAATAGCCTGGAGAGCTGTTTTATTTATGGTAAATTTCTTCAACATGTGCATGTCATTAAAGTATTTAATTTCTCCATCATAAATGAAACTCAGTTTAGCTGGGTACAGGATCCTGGGTTGAAAGTTATTTTGTTTTAGGAGATTAAAGGTAGATGACCACCCTTTTCTAACTTAAAAGATTTCAGCAGATAGATCTACAGTCATTCTAATGTTCTTTACCTTGTAGGTTATGGTTTTCTTATATCTGGCTGCTTGTAGAATTTTCTCCTTCAAATTAACTTTGGAAAAGCTAATTATAATGTGTCTATGAGATTCCTTATTCAGGTTGAGTCATGCTGTTGTTTTGAAACTGTCTGCTATCTGAATTTCAGAGTCCCTTGGCATGTTTGGGAAATTCTCTTTGATTATTTCATGAAGAAGAGCATCTGTATCCTTTGCAGCAACCTCATCGCCTTCAGGAATTCCTGTAAGGTGAATATTAGATCTCTTCAAATTATCCCAGGGCTCTCTGAGAGAATGATCCATTTTTGCTCTTTACTCTCTTCCTCTTTGAGCATTTGGGAGCATTCAGAAGCTTTGTCTTCAATGTCAGAGATCCTTTCTTCTGCCTGCTCCATTCTGTTACTGAGGGATTCCACTGTATTTCTCAGATCTTTGAGGGCTGCAAGTTCTTGCCTCAATGTGTCAAAATCTTTGGTGATTTTGTCTTTGAATTCATTGAATACTGAGACATCTTCTTAATTTCTCCTTAAAATTTTAATTCTATCTTTACCATCATTCTGTTGATCTTATTTGCTGCCCAAATTCTGAACTCAATTTCTTTTTTTTTAATTTGAGACAGAGTCTCAAGCTATCACCCTGGATAGAGTGCTGTGGCATCACAGCTCACAGCAACTTCCAATTTCTGGGCTCAAGCAAGTCTCTTGCCTCCACCTCCCAAGTAGCTGGGACTACAGATGCCCGCCACAACACCCAGCCATTTTATGGTTGCAGCCATCATTGTTGTTTGGTGGGCCTGGGCTGGATTCGAATCCGCCAGCTCAGGTGTACGTGGCTGGCCTCTTAGTCCATTGAGCCACAGGTGCCAAGCCTGAACTCAATTTCTGACATCTCAGCCATTTGTTTATAAATGGGATCTTGTGCTGTGTATGCCATATTGTTCCTTGGGGGAGATGATCTACTCTGATTATTCATGTTGCCAGAGTTTTTCCACTGATTCCACCTCATGATTGGTTTTTGCCAGTTGGCCAGATGGGCAGATAAGGTGAAATTGGATTGGGAGCTCCTGGAGTTGTGGTTAACCAGCCATTTGTCAAGGATCTGGGACTGGTGACTGCAGCTTTTTCCCCTACAGCTTTGCACAGGACCCATACAGTACTACAGTCCGAGGCTGAGGAAACCTGCTTGGTGTAGTGGTGTTAGGTAGATCTGTCTTGTATTCAGCTTGTCCTTATCTGATCCTAGTGGATCAATGACTCTACTTTGAAGTCTTACACCCCACCCCCTCATGGACAACAACTGGAAGAGGAAAATCAACCCTTCCAGTTACTACACAACCAGGGTACTACCCAAGAGGGTCCTTGGGTGATTGGCCCAGGTTAGGAGTTCCAAACCAATTGACCTAGTCAGTACAAACTCTCAAGTGGGAGAGTTAAAAAGATCTCCACTAACTAAATGGTGGAGATCTACTGGCTGCTCTAATTTGGCTCACTCTTATGTTCTCTGGAGTCAAAAAGGCCCTCCCAGTAGCAGAGTTGGACCAGGGGGCTGTGACTCTTTCTCCACTTTGCAAGCCCAGTCACTGGTGACCCCACAGGGCTGAGGTCCTGCTCCCTCCAATAAGCACATGTTGTGGGGCTTTGCGCCTGTCAGAGTCAAAGGAAGGTCAATGCCCCCTTGGCCCAGCCACTACCCTCTGCCAGCAGCTGGCTCGGGGAGCTGAGGCCTGCCTGCTTTGGGTTCTCAATGGCCACTGGGAGTGTTCCACCTGAACTCAGTCTAATCCTGAGGATAACAAGTCAGCAAATGCTTTTCTCCCTCAGTCACCGCACATTTGCCCCAGCCACTCTGTAGCACTAGTATCCTTATACAGAGAGGTCTGTTTCCTCTGACAGTCCTCAGAGTTGGGGAGGTGTCTCTCCAAGATTAGACTCCAGTGGGATCACTCTATTGTTGCTGAATCTTTGTGGGAATTGACTCTGTGCAGCTCCCAGGTGACTGCCACAGCCAGGGAGTTGGCTCTAGGAGCAGCTCCAAGAGCACAGAGTACATGAATCCAGAAGCAGGGCAGGGAATACTGAACATGGTTCTGGCAGTGCGAGGTGCCCAGTGACTTCAGGAAGGAAAACGCTCAGCCCACAAATCTGGCCGGGTGGGGCATGACGTGGAAGCTCCAGCAGGGTAGGGTGCAGGGTACATAGTTCTAGCACGGCGGAGCATGCGACTATGGCAAGGTGGGGTGTGCAGCTCTGGCCAGGCGGACACGGGGTGCTTGATCCAGCATTGCGGGGGAAGGGGTGCTGCTCATGGGCCTCTTCCCACAATCTCTGCAGTGGTTAGGCTTCTGGATCATCAGGCAAGGGGGTAAGGGTGGACTGGAAGTTCAGAAAGGCAGGGAGAACATTAGTTCAATTTTCTTGCCTGGCAAGAGAGTGCTAAGGGTCACAACGTGGTCCCTACTTCCTACAGTTCTCAACCGTAGGGTGAGACAAGAGGTTCTCAGTTCACCACTTGCCTGTAGAAAACCTACAGGAGCAAACAAAGAGAAAAAAAAAAAAAAAAACACAACTTTTTGGGGGGGAGGGGACAGACGTCTTTCCTTTGGGATGAATTTTGTACCTGAAGTTTACTTGCTTGGAGTCGCAGCTTGCCTCAGCAGAGGTGACTTGCACTTATCACTCTTCTCTCTTGCCTCGGCTCCCAGTCTTCAGCTTAATTGAGAACTTTCCCTTTAGACGGGAGCTTCTGTTGAAGGCTGGCTCCAGTCAGCCATCTTGCCCCTCCCCATTCTTTTTGAAGATTCTTCATACTTATTTCCAAAAAAATGTCTGCTCTAGTTTGCAATCCCAGCAATAGCATATAAGTGTTCTCTTCTTTTTGTGTCCCTGCCAACTTATTAGCTATAGAACTATAGTATGACTCAATTTAAACCAAGCATCTCCTAGACCCATTGTAATTGGACTTAGCCAAAGCAAAATGAAAGAGAAAATTCTGCAGGCAGCCAGGCATAAACAGCCTCTTACCTACAAGGGCAAAAACTTTAGGGTGATAGTGAACTTGTCTGTAGAAACTTTATAAGCCAGAAGAGAGTGGTCACCTGTCTTTAATCTTCTCAAATAAAACAACTTTCAGCCTAGAATTCTGCATCTTGCTAAACTAAATCTCATATTTGAAGGAGAAATCAAATCTTTTAGTGACATGCTGCCAGTTAGTAACTGCACAAAATTGGATAATAATAGTTTCCACATCTGCAAAGTATGAATGATATTGGATATCGTTGCAATAGGGTATAGAGAGGATCAAATAAGCTTATATTGGTACAGAACTAAAAACAGATTTGGCACATAGTAAATACTCAATAAATGTTCTTCACTAAAAGAAATCTTTTACTGACAAGCAAACATTGAGAAAATTTGCCACTACGAGACTAGCTCTGCTGGAAATACTCAGACCTGCACTGTACACAACCTATCACAATGACCAGCAAAGTAAAGACACAAGGAAACTAAAGGACAAAGCCCAGCTTCCATGATAGCCCAAGTGATAAAAATAGACAAAAGACATCCATAAAAACAAGACAAGGAGAACTCTTTCATATTTACCAATTCTCTATAAATGTGAATGGCCTGAATTCATCACTGAAGAAGCTAGACTGGATGACTGGATAAAAAAGCACAAGCCAAATATATACTGTATTCAGGAAACACCTCTAATCTCCAAGGACAGAACATGTTTTAATACATGTATACATTGTGGAATGGCTAAATCAAACCAATTAACATATGCTGGACTTTTTTCTTTCCTTTTTTTTCCTTTATGTTTATAGACATTGAAAACCATTACAGTTTGCAAAAGCTAAAGTCTGTACTCAGTGTTTAAAAAGACTTGAGTAAGAAGAATGGAAGGGAACATGAGAACAGAGACTTTTGGAGGCCTTGGCTGTGACTTGGATGAGAGGCTGTGACAGTTTAGTTTTAAACTTCTATTCTAACTACCCTAGATGAAAGAATATAGGATAATGATTTGTGAAAATAAATACTCATGATAGTGTTGGAGGATAGAGACTGAAAGAAAAACATTTTTCCAAACACAGTTTTTCAACCTTTTTTATCTCACGGCACACTTGAACTTGTAGTTAAACTTTTGTGTCACACTTATATCGATCAGGAAAAAAAAATGAGAAAAAGAATATACTTACTGTGTTTTGAACTTCTTTTAAGAATAACTCAATCAAAGATCTTTAAAATTTCCAAGACACATCTAAGATCCTCTCATGGCATGTGCCACAGTACACAGGTTGAAAATCACTATTCTAAACTGTCAGTAACGGTTACCCTTAGCAGGTGCAGAAACAGTAGCAAGAAGTGGTTTGAAGGATGCTGGCTTTCAACTGTGTAGTGTGTTTTACCCTGAATGATGATATAATATCGGCAAAACCAGTGTGCTACTTATAATGCAAAGTCTTGCAGCAATTCAGCTTTTAAGTTCCTCCTCTGCACACTTGGTCCTGAGAAGCCATCCTATATGCTTCTATAGCACCCATATGATGACTTTGGAGTATCACTCATCTTAAATTCTTGGGAACAGATTTAGAATTTTTTCAGACTTTGGAATATTTGCATACATAATGAGATATTTGGGGGCTGAGACCCAAGTCTAAACATGAAATTCATTTTATGTTTCACATACATCTTGTTACACATAGCCTGAAGATAATTTTATACAGTATTTTAAGTAATTTTTTGCATGAAATAAAATTTGTGCACCTTAAACTTTCAGAAAGCAAAGGTGTCACTGTCTCAGCCACCAATGCAAGAAACCTGTGGTTCTTTCGCTTCACCAGCATCTCTGACTGAATGTATATGCTACCCATGAACCATTATTTTCTTACATTTCTTCATGAATGAGTACTTAGCATTAAGAGATATGGCATAATACCAATATGGTGAACAAATATTGTGTACAGGGTAACTAAGCAGTACAAGTGGCATCTCCAGAATATCTGCTG
>CAUYRH010028521.1:0-10168 GCA_963574655.1 Perodicticus potto
CCCCCCCCCCCCCCCCCCACCCCCCCCCCCCCCCCCCCCCCCCCCCCCCCCCCCCGATAGCGGGAGGGCTAATAGGGGGACCACATCTATGGAGCATAATGTAAGTACAAGTTGGGTCTATCAGGTGTAAAACACAAATCTCTTAATGCTGTAATTGGGTAAATGAGGCGAAAGCTATGTTGATTTGTAGCATGTAAGAACTCCAATTTGTATGAATAATCAACACATCAAAACACATAATGGCATAAATGTATGTATGATCTATGTACAAATGACTTAATAAAAAAAAACTTTCAATATTATATTCCGTGCCAAAAAAAAATAAAGTACTAGTATGATATTCATAACTATGAAATACGTAAATTGAATCTAATGGAAATATAATGTCAACAAAAATTTTTATTGTGACAATTATTCTTGATCTATTTTTACTTGAGTATTTTTGTTTTGTTATAGTGTATCATGTAATATTAAATTATTTGAATAAATATTAAAAAAAATTTCAGTAAGCATATCTGGCAGAAAATTGTATTTTCCTTACACATTAATCATATTATAAGATTTGGGAGAATTTTCGCTCTCTTCATAAAAAAATTCTTTAAAAATCCACTTTTGTATGATAAATAGTGGTAAATAAACTGGTAAGATATTTTTAAGTTCAAATATCTCTGGAAAGTTACATATGCAATTCCACAGCAGTCATTTCATTCTTAAATACAATTCTATATGTATTTATTCACAATATACTTAGAAGTTAATATCTGTAGTATGCTTTTATTAGAGTTACCAGTATATTCTTCACCTACAACAATTGTGCATTATCATTCCTTTATTCGGTTATGTCAAGGTCAAATCACAAGGTAAACATATTCAGATATTTTGGGTTAATTTTTTCCCATTATCTCCCCTCACCCTATGTTCTGCATTGTTTCTATCTATTCAAAGCGAGATCAATCACAGAGTTATGTGTCTATGCCAAAAGTTTCAAGAACATGAGAGATGCAATTTATATACCATTCTTCTAAATTTTTGAGAAAATTCCATTTGAACAGTATGCTAGTGATTGCCAGGAGAGATTTATAGTTTTATATGGATCAATGTTATACTACTGACTTTAACTATGATATAAATCAATCTAAGTCCATTTTATTGGTTGAAGTTGATTCAATAAAAAAAAGTTCAACCCCCCTAAAAAAACCATTATATTATGATTTTGTCATTGGAAGAAAACGTAGCAGAGTATCATGAAAATAGTACTAGACAGAAATCAGATGATATGTACATTAGCTGATTTTATGATCTTACATAAATAACACTCTCACCTTGTCTGGACCTCAGTTCTGTCATGTGTAGAGTGAGGTGATGAAGTAGCTGATGACAAAGGGCTCCTGCAGCTCTGCTTTCTCAGATTCTGTGTGCAGATCACATGGCAGCCAATTGATGGTTTTATTTTATTTTCCTTTATAATGGATGGCTAATGATTGTCCATATTTATTGGGTAAAATGCGATGCTTCCATGCATGTATACATAACATAATGGTCATATCAGGACAATTTTCATATCCATTACTTTAGTTTTTTGGTTTTTGTTTTTTTTTTAAGACAGTCTCACTATGTCACCCTCTGTAGAGTTCCATAACCTCACAGATCACAGCTCACAGTAACCTCAAACTCTTAGGCTTAAGTGATTCTCTTGCCTCAGCCTCCCAAATAGCTAGGACTACAGGCACCTTCCACAGCCCCCAGGTATTTTTTGTTGCAGTTGTCATTGTTGTTTAGCTGACCTGGGACGGGTTTGAACCTGCCACCTTTGGTGTACGTGGCTGGCACTGTAACCACTGTGCTACAGGCGCTGAGCCATATCCATCACTTTAAACATTTTTCACTTCCCTTTGGTGACATTCAAAATCTTTTTTCTATCCTTTTATTTATTTTTTACTAAATCATAACTGTATACATTAATGCATTTATTGGGTACAATGTGCTGATTTTATATACAATTTGGAATGCTTACATCAAACTGGTTAACATAACCTTCACCTCACTTACTTATTTGTTGTGTTAAGACATTTAGCAAAGTATCCCAAGAATGGAAGAAAAAGTATCCAATATACTCAGCCCTTACAATGAAACTAATTTATAGCTTTCATATGAAAGGTATAGCCCAATTACAGCACAACAACTGGGGAAAGGAGCAAGGGAGGGGAGGGGAAGGGGGAAAATGGGCGGAAGGAGAGTATTTGGTGGGTCCACACTTACGGAGCATCTCAGAAGGGTACAGGTGAAACTTACTAAATGTAGAATATAAATGTCTGTACACAATAACTAAGAAAATGCCGTGAAAGCTATGTCGACCAGTTGGATGAAAATACTTCAAACTGTATATAAAATCAGCACATTGTACCCCATGATTGCATTTATGTACACAACCATGATTTAATAAAAAAATAAATTAATTAAAACTTTTTTAAAAAAAGACATTTAACTTCTATTCTTAATAGTTTTGACATGTATCCTTGCATTGTGCACGTTAGGTGAAGTGCCACCAAATACCCTCCCTCTTCCCAGCCTCTCCCATCCCCTCCTCTCCCTCTCCTCTTCCCTCCTTCTTTCTGCACTGTAGTTGTGCTTTATCATTTGTATGAAAGTGTAGGTGATTGTATATTGGTTTCATAATAGTATTGAGCACATTGGCTACTTTTTCTTCCATTCTTAGGATACTTTACTAAGAAGAATATGTTCCAGCTCCATCCATGTAAACTTAAAAGATGTAAAGCCTCCATCTTTTTTATGGCTGCATAGTATTCCATCATATACATATACCAAAATTTGTTAATCTATTCATGGGTTGATGGGCACTTGGGCTGCTTTCATGACTTAGCAATTATGAATTAGGCTGCAATAAACATTCTAGTGCAAATATCTTTGCTGTAAAATGATTTTTGGTCATTTGGCTATATACCTGATAGAGGAATTGCAGGATCAAATGGCAGGTCTACTTTTAGTTCCTTGGGTATTCTCCTAACTTCTTTCCAAAAAGGATGTATTAGTTTGCATTACCACCAGCAGTGCAGAAGTGTTCCCCTCTCTCCACATCCATGCCAACATCTGTAGTTTTGGGATTTTGTGATGTGGGCTAATCTCATTGGAGCTAGTTGATATCTCAAAGTGGTTTTGATTTGCATTTCTCTGATGATCAAAGATGATGAGCATTTTTTCATGTGTTTATAGATCATGTGCCTGTCTTCTTCAGAGAAACTTCTGTTCAAGTCTCTTGCCCACAATAAAATGGGGTTATTTGTTCTTTTTTTTTTATTAATTAGTTTGAGTTCTCTGTGGATTCTAGTTATCATACCTTTGTCAGAAACATAACCTGCAAATATCTTCTCCCATTCTGAGGGCTTTCTGCTTGCTTTACTTACTGTGTTCCCAGCTGTGCAGAAGCTTTTTAGTTTGATCAGATCCCAGTAATATAATGTTGGTGTTGCTTCATTTGCCGGAGGGAGAGGGGGAGAGTCCTACTCATAAAATATTCTCCCAGGCCAATTTCTTCAAGCATTTTCCCTGCATTCTCACCTAGCATTTTTATAGTTTCATGTCTTAAGCTTAAATCTTTTACCCATACTTTGTTATTTGCTATAGTCACCCTACAGCTTGGTCCTCCCTTTCCCCCTTCCCCTCCCCAGACTTTGTCATCCATTACACAATGTTATGAGCCACCAGTTTAAGTTCTACTATTTTACTCTCCACTTCCATGAGATCAATGTTTTTTGATTTCATATGTGAATGATATTATGCAGTGTTTGTCTTTCTATACTTGGTTTATTTCACTTAACATGATGTTCTCCAGGATCATCCATATTGCTGTAAATGATAGGATCTTATTCTGTTTTATGGTGGAATAGTATTCCATTGTATATATATAACACACTTTCTTTATCCATGCATCTACATTTGACCATTTAGGTTGATTCCATATTTTGGCTATTGTGGATAGCACTGCAATAGACATGGGTGTGCAGATATCTTTTTAACATATTAGTTTCATTTCCTGTGGATGTATACCCAGTAATAGGGTTACTGGATCATATGGTAGTTCTGTTTTTAATTTTCTGAGGACCTCCACACTGTTTTCTATGATTTCTTTACTAATTTACATCTCCACCAACAGTGTATAGAGTTGCCTTTTCAGCATTTATTTACTCTTTTAGATAATAGTGATTCTAACTGGAGTGAGGTGATATTTCATATGGTTTTGATTTGCATTTCTCTGATGATTAACGGTCATTAGAGTTATGTTGAGCATTTTTTCATGTATCGGCCATTTGTACGTCTTCATTCGAGAAATGTCTATTCAAATCTTTTGCCTGTTTTTAATTAATTATTTGGTGTTTTGTTATGCAGTTGTTTTACTTCCTTATATACTCTTGTTATTATATACCCCTTGTCAAAGGCATAACTTGCAAATACTTTTTCCCAGTTTTTACATCATCTCTGCCCTTTGCTATGCAGAAGCTTTTTAGTTTGATGTGATCTTTTTTGCCTAGTTTTGCTTTTGACACCTATGTTTTTGAGGTCCTATTTGAAAAATCCTTGCTTCACCTAATTTCGTGAAGTATTTTCCTTGCTTTTTTCCAGTAGTTTTATAATTTGGGGTCTTACACTTAAGTCTCAATCCACTTAGATTTGATTTTTGTATGTAGTAAGAAATAGGGGCCTAGTTTCATTCTTTAACATGTAGACATCCATTTTCTCAGCACCATTTGTTGAAGAAACTGTCCTTTCTTGGTGCTTTTGTCACAAATCAGTTGGTTATAAATGTGTGGTTTTATTTGTGGGTTTTCTATTCTGTTCTATTCATCTATGTGTCTGTTTTTCCTGAAAGTATTAGTTTAGAAAACCTACGAAAAGTATAAAATAGTTTGTGATAAAAAAAAACTATCCAATCGTGTTAGAGTAGTCACTCTCCAAGCAGCTACTTTAGACTTAGCATCCATAAACTAAATTATTTTCAAGATAATAAATACTAAGAAGTTTTTAAAAACTGATCCTAGAATTTTGTCTCTAGCACCATGATCTAGCCTAAAAGAACTAGGGAAGCAGAGGGAACTGGATGATTTCAGGGCTAGAGCAGAGAGGGTACAAGATGAGTCGTGAACAGTGGTTCTCAACCTTCCTAATGCCGTGATGTATTTTCATTGCTACAAAGGGGTCATGACTCACAGGTTGAGAACCACTGGTCTAGAACATTTTGTCATATCAGAAACCCATGAAATGCTCAATAATTGTGGTAGCATGTCACAAGGACACAGAAGCTAGCTTGAAGGAATTTCCATTGGCCAAATCTGGGACAATTTGAACATCGAAATAAGTAATAATTACAAATGCTTGCATAAAAAGTAGAAAATTATGAGCTCATATCAATGGTTAATAAAAACCTAGAGAGAAAGAAAAGAGTTTGCTTATGGTTGAATATTTACTGGTAAATATGAAGGATGCTCTAGAGTTGAAAAGTCAGTAGTTTGAAAAGATCATAAGAAGAATGGATAAAATAAAAATCAGTAGATGTTGTATCTAGGTAGAAATTTTGATGAGGAATGTGTTTGAGTAGAAAACACATCTCCCCATGGACTGCTTATTAGTTCCAAGAAAAAATAGTAATATAGAATGGAGAGACTAGACAACTATTTGACCAGGTGATCAAAATTAAAAGCACTAATGAGCAGATGCACAGTGTGTGCCTTCAGACGTGGTGCCCTGAGAAGTTCATAGCATCACCTATGCTTATAATGCAGAGCTAAAAACATAATCATGAAAAAACATCAGATAAATCTCTAAAAAAGAATAACAAAAATGTCAACATCATAAAAATGAAGAAAGTTGGGTGGTGCCTGTGGCTCAAAGGAGTAGGGCGCTGGCCCCATATGCTGGAGGTGGTGGGTTCAAACTCAGCCCCGGCCACAAACTGCAAAAAAAAAAAAAGAAGAAAGTTGACAGAATGTTCCAGGTTAACGTTGCTTAAAGAAACATGATAATTAAGTACAATATTTGACCCTAAGCTAAATTCTGTACTGGGCGAGGCCATTAAACACATTAGTAGGACAACTAGGATAGGTACCTTATGGTTACATAGCTGGTAAATTAGATAAAAGTAGTATATTGATGTAAATTTATGAAGGTGATAACTTCCCTAAAGAAGTTATTCTTACAAAGCATATATTGAAGTATTTAGTGGTAAATGTATGTGATATATGTAACTTACCCTCAAATAGTTCAGAAAAAGAGGGGATAAAAGTGGAGAGAGAAAAGTAAATATTAAAACAAATGAAGGAAAGTGATAACAAGAAATGAAGTTAGGTAAAAGTTATACAGGTGTACTTTATTCTGGTTTTTGAAACATTTTGGCATGTTCTAAATTATTTCCAAATAAAAAGGTAAAAGACTTTAAAAGTCAAAAAAAAATTCTTAGATACAATGGTAAATTCACAATCTCTGAAATACTGATGAACTGGGCTTCATCCAATACAAAAATGTGTGCTTTTCAAAGACAATGTGAAGAGAATGAAAAGATAAGCAATACACTAAGGGAAAGATATTTACAAACCATGTTTATGCTTGCATCAAATTAAAAGACTTGCATCCAGAATATATAAAGAACTCCTAAAACTAAATGATAAAACAAAAAATCCAATGAAAATGGCAAAAAATATTTGAACAGATACTTCACCAAAGAAGATATATACATACAAAATAAGGACATGAGAAGGTGACCCATCTCTTTGATCATTAGGGAAATGCAAATTAAAACACAATAAGATGCCACTTCAAATCTACTAGGTTGGCTAAAATAAAAAATCTTACCATCCTAGGCCAGGAACTTGGTGCAAATGTATAATCCTGGCACTCTGGGAGGCTGAGGCCAGAAGGTGACTTGAACTCAGGAGTTCCAGACCAGCCTGAGCAAGGCTAAAAATAGAAAAATTACCCAGGCCTTGTGCATGTATCTATAGTTTCAGCTACTCTGGAGGCTGAGGCAGAAGGATTGCTTGAACCCAGGAGTTTGAGGTTGCTGTGAGATAAGATGAGGCCACAGTACTCTGGGAGACAGAGTGAAACTGTCTCAAAAAAAGAGAAGAAGAAGAAGAGGAAGAGGAAGAGGAAGAAGAAGAAGAAGAAGAAGAAGCAGAAGCAGCAGCAGCAGCAGCTTTTGTTTGGTTTAATCCAAGATCAGATGGTGGGTGTAGATGTGGAGAGACGTGAACAATTATACTCGGTTGGTGGGATTGCAAACTAGTGTGGCCTTTTTGGCAAGACATATGGAGAATTTTCAAAGAGCTAAAAGGGGACCTTCCATTTGACCCCACAATCACATTACTAAGTACTACCTAGACGAAAAAAAATCATTTAATCATAAGGACATTTGCACTCAAATGTTTATGGCTGCTAAATTCACAATTTCAAAGATGTGGAAACAACTCAAGCGCCCATCCTCCCATGGATGGATTAATTAACTGTGGTATATGTATGCCATGGAATACTATTCAGCCACAAAAAATGTGGAGATTTTACATCTTTTGTATTTACCTAGATGGAGCTGAAGAACATTCTCCTTATTAAAGCATCTCAAGAATGGACAAGCAAGCACTCTGTGTACTCTATACTGATTTGAAACTGATAGATGAACAACTACAGGCCCAAACAACAGAAAAAGACAATTAAATTCAGGAGAACAGGGAAAGGGGAAGGAGGGAATGGAGAAGGAGGCTCAGAAAGTTCCTTCCTATCAGATATGATGTAGGGGTATATGGCACACATCCTGGGTGAAGGACTTGACTACAACTTGGATTTTACCTAACAAATGCAAACAACATAACCCAATGGTATGTACCCTTATATTTAATCTTAAACTTAACTTTAAGTTTTTGTGTGAGTAGTACTATTATACCTATCTTAAGTGTCTTGCTTGTACTGTATCACATCATACTTTTGTTTAATTCTTAATAAACTGTTCACTTAAAAAAAAAATCTGAAATTTAAAAAAAAAAAGAAAGAAAGAAAGAAAAAGCTCACCATACAAAATGTTGGCAAGGGTGTGGGAGAACTGGAAATTGTACCCACTGCTGGTGGTGATTTAAAATGGTATGATTGTTTTCAGAAATGTTTTGACAGTTACTTTTAAAGTCAAACCTGCACTTACCACAACAACTCGGCCACTCCACTTTTAGGCATTTATCCAAGAGAAGTGAAGGCCTATTTCCACACAAAGATTTGTATAAGAATTTTCACAGTGGCTTTCTGTGTATAGTCAAAAACCACGAAGCAACCTGAATGTCCATCATCAGGTGAATGGATAAACAGGTTGTGGGGGAAAATTACCCAGCAAGCAAAAGAAATAACTGTTGATATGTAAAATGACTTGGATAATTTCAAAATAATTATGCTGAATCAAAGAAGCAAACAAATGAAAGTACATCCAGCATGATTCCATTTATATAAAATTCTTGAATGTGCAAAGTAATCAAAGGAACCAGAAAACAGAAGAATGATTGCCTGGGGTGAGGCAAGAGGAGGGGGTAGAAGAGCTTGTGAACATAATGAATACTATCTTGATTATGGTGATAGATATATGTACATGGGATAACTTACCAGATTGTAAACTTTGATAAGAAGCAAATTACTGGGTTTCAGTTGTATCTCAATACATGGAGGCTGCCAGTCTTTCCTCTTTTAACCCCCACTCCCCATTCTTTACTACCCAGTTAGTAGTACCAAATCACACTGTTTTCCTTTATAGGCATTTTTCTTTTTTTCAGAAATATGAATATTAAAAATGGTAAAAAAAATATTTTTTAAAAAAGAACACACAGAGATAGTGTTATTCACAAGAAAATACTATTCACAACAAAACTAAATTTTAATTCTTGGATTTAATATAGGTAAATGAACAGAAATTTGTTAGATAGATTCTTTCTCCTGCTCCTTCTCCCTCATTCCTTTTATTAACCTTCCTTCTTCCTTCTGTTTCTTCCCCTTCTCTTCATTCTTCTCTTGACCACTAAGTTTTGCAAAGATGTAGTGAAAAAAGTCAGTTACCACCTTGGGATATCACTTTCCAAGTCAATAAAAAGATCACGAAGAAAATGTTGTAGTCGAAGATGGCAATCTGTAGCCAGCTTTCTGCAGAGGTTCCCATCCAGAAGGAGTGTTAAAGGACAGAAACTCAGCAAGAAAGCTGATGGTTTCGATCTGAGCCAAAAGAAAAGGTTGAAGAGTGCACATCAACCCTGCTGGGGAGACCTGAGACCCCAAGGACACAAACAAAAAGGTACAGAGCACATCACCAAGTGGACGGGAGTCCCCTCCCCCATGAAGGAGGTTCGCAGGATACGCCATACCTCCATACAAACAAGCAGGCAGAGTCCGGATGTCCTCCCATTCTACCCCACGGGAGAGACCTTCTAAAAACCAGACCTCCTTCCCCTTCTAGGGTGCCACGGCACTCTCCAGCCAGGCATAAAACTGTATATACTCTCTACCTGCAAGTCGGAATTCCTGGTGTTCCCCCCCTCTCTCACCCTGAGGTCTGGAGGCCTGTTCCCTGCAGAGTCCAGATTCTTGGAGATTTTCTTGAGGGGTGTGAATGGGCACAGACTGTTGCTGAACTGTGCTGGTTTTCCAGCTTGGGAGTGGTGAGAGGGGAGTGAGCCAAGAGGAGACTGGCTGGGGGGAAGGTCTCCTGAGGCACAAAACGGCAGCCAGCTCCAGGAACAATAGCAGGAGAGCTGCACCCCTGGGGATGTTTTGGGGAGACACTCCCAGTCTTCTGGGCGGCCAGGGGAAGTGGGCAGCTTCTCCGGTGCCTGCAGAGGCTTCTCTGGTGCCAGCAGAGTGGACTGGCAGCCAAGGCACATGAAGGATTTGCCTGAGGTGGTACCGGCCGGGACAGAGTGCAGGGATAAGAATACTCTCAGAGGGGCTGCTTGGCTTATCTTTGGACCAACCTGGCCCTCAGGGGATGAAAGCTGAAACAAAAGGCTGGAACTCACAGACTGAGCCAGACCCATTTGCAGCCCCAGTCTGATCAGGGAAAATAGCCTTGACAGAAATAAATTCTGTGAACTTGTTCTGTTCCAGCAGCAACATCAATCAGGGACAGGGCTGGAACTGA
>CAUYRH010028523.1:0-31276 GCA_963574655.1 Perodicticus potto
TGGGCAAAGGACTTGAAGAGAAACTTCTCTAAAGAAGACAGGTGCACGGCCTACAGACATATGAAAAAATGCTCACCATCCTTAATCATCAGAGAAATGCAAATCAAAACTACTTTGAGATATCACCTAACTCCAGTAAGATTAGCCTATATGACAAAATCCCAAAACCAGAGATGTTGGCGTGGATGTGGAGAAAAGGGAACACTTCTACACTGCTGTGGGAATGCACACTAATATATTCCTTTGGAAGGATGTTTGGAGAATACTTAGAGATCCAAAAATTGACCTGCCATTTGATCCAATAATTCCTTTACTAGGTATGTACCCAGAATACCAAAAATGACATTATAACAAAGACATCTGTACCAGAATGTTTATTGCAGTACAATTCATAATTGCTAAGTCATGGAAGAAGCCCAAGTGCTCATCAACTCACAAATGGCTTAATAAATTGTGGCACATGTATACCATGGAATATTATGCAGCCTTAAAGAAAGATGAAGACTTTACCTCTTTCATGTTTACATGGATGGAGCTGGAACATATTCTTTTTAGCAAAGTATCTCAAGAATGTAAGAAAAAGTACCCAATGTCCTCAGCCCTACTATGAAGATAATTTGTGGCTTTCATATGAAGGCTATAATCCAACTATAGCACAAGAATATGGGGAAAGGAGCAAGGGAGGGGAGGGTAACGGTTAGGTTGGAGTGGAGTGAGAGTAAATGGTGGGGCCACACCCATGGTGCATCTTAGAATGGTAGAGGCAAACCTTACTAAATGTAGAGTACAAATATCTTCATGCAATAACTAAGAAAATGCCATGAAGGCTATGTTAATCAATTTGATGAAAATAGTTCAGATTGTATATGAAACCAGCACATTGTACCCTTTGATTGCACTAATGTACACAGCTATCATTTAATAATAAAAACAATAAAAAGAAAACAAAAACAACAAAAAAGAAAGTCATCATCAGTATAATAAGTAATTGGTGGGATAATTAAGAGGACACAAATATAAGGTTATTTGTATCTTTAAATAGTATCACTAATAGTTGTCATAAATATGAAAAGCTCAATATATAAAAGAGAAAAAAGAGAAATAACCAATCAATTCCCAAATAAAAAAATACTAAAAAAGAAAACATTGGGAGGCACCTGTGGCTCAACAGAGTAGTGGGCCAGCCCCATGTACCAGAGGTGGTGGGTTCAAACCCACCTCTTGACAAAAAAGAAAAAAAAAAAAAAAGAAAGAAAGAAAAGAAAAAGAAAACATTACAAAACTCTTAAAATTGTTCTGGGTAACACTTAGGGAATATTTACTGTGTGCTAGGGATTTGTATAAGTACTTCAGATGTATTAACTCAATCTTCTTAATAATTATTCCCATTTAATGAATGTGACACTATGTCTAAATAAATTATGTCCTCAAGTCACACATAATGAAATAGTAACAGAATCTGAACTCAGTTTGTCACTGAAGCATGTGTTCTTAGCAATAATGCCTCAGAGCTTTCTTGTGGGATAAAGTATTCGGGGGACCACACTATCATGTGGACAGACATTGGCTGTGGTACAAGAATAACTGTGTCTGTATTCTGACTCTGCCATTTACTAGTTATGAAGCTTTCAACAGGTCAGTCTGTATCTATGGACTTTCTTGTCTGTACTGAGAATAACAACTGGTTTTTAAAATATTTATTTATTATTTTTTTAGAGATGAAGTCTTGCTGTGTCCCAGGATGGAATGCAGTGGCTCTTCACAGATTCTGTCATAGCCCTCAAACTCAGGGGATCCCCCCGCCTTAGTCTTCTAAGTAGGTGGATGCAGGCACCTGCCTCCAGAGAATAAAACCAGCTTCCCGGGGCTGATGTTTGAGTGAAATGAGTTGATGTAAAGTCAAGTACAAGGAACAAACTAATATAAAACCTAGCACAGGAAGGGCACACAGTAGAAATTCAGTAAATGCTAAATGATTTGAAATAAGTTTCTGAAACAAATATGAAGTTCAAATGTTAGTGCTTCTGAAATTCTTAGTTTTTCCTATAGCTCCTTTACGAAGTCTAAGGAAATGCCAATGGATACTTTAGGAAAAGTAAGTAAAACCATACACGTGTTTGGGGGAATTAAAGTAGACAATCAAAATTTTCTGATAAAATTGTCATTTTCCCCAGAATCAGTCTAGGTTTATTATTTTTTTAAGGTACCATTATATCAGTGCCTTTTTTTTTTTTTTTGAAAAGCTCCTGTTCTAAAAATAATTTTTGCTTTAAATTAATTTATGCATCTGATTTAATTGCACTTGATAAAATTATGCTGTTGGGTTTGGGTGCATGAATATTAAGTTTAGCCAATACTCTAGGGATGAAATTTTGACAACTTTAAAAAGAATTTCTTTCTAAATAAGAGTCTGCAAAACTGTATTGTAAAAGCTGCTTTTAAGTATTTGGGCTAAGATGATTCATTGTCTCTGAGCATTTCCTAAATGTCCAGAGAACATTTGTTCCTCTGGATATTAATAGCTATTATGAGAAAAAAAGTATTTTATGAGGATAAAATATATGGAAAATTGTAAGGTAAAATAAGATAGGTTTCCTCTCTGTAACACTTGCAAGACCTTCTAACGCGGTAGCTTATACATGAATCTCTAATGGCAAATGTAAAAGCAGTTTCTCAAAGTTGATTTGATCATAGACTCTGTTTTGTTTTGGTTTGATTTTTTATTTGTTCTTATTTGCTTCTGAAGTTTCATTGAGAAACAATTTTTTTTCAGGAAACATTTCAAGAACTATAGGCCTAACTAATATACACAGGAAGTTAAGTTTTTGTTTTCCACATAAATTGTAACAATTTATTAACTTTAGAACTATATTTGGTTCTAAAATTGCATACAAGTGGATAGTCTAGAAAATTATTTTCACCATTTATGGAAAGAAAAATATGGTTAATGTACTAACCTGGGCAGTGAATTACTAGATTTGTAATTCACTAATACACACTAGATTTTATGCTGGCAGCTTACTTTATTTTTATATTTTATTTTTATCTTTTTATACCTTCTTCTTATTTCTTAAAGTTGAAATTTCTCTCTAGAATTCAAATGAGTAATATCTTCTCCCCAAAGACTCTTTATAACTTATTTTTCTTCCTTAAATATTTTATACTAATAGAAAACAATCAATACATTCAGAAAACCCCCAGGTAGGTGAGTTGACTATGGAGTTGAGTAGTGAGTTCTCAACTTCATGTAATTGGACTACGGTCTGACTTCTGAAATATAGAAAACAAGACAAAAATAATTAAGTTTCTGTTGTCCACATAAATTGTAACAATTGATTAACTTTAGAACTATATTTGATTCTAAAATTGCATATAAGTGGATAGTCTAGAAAATTATTTTCATCATTTATGGAAAGAAAAATATGGTTAATGGACTAACCAGAGCAGTGAATTACTAGATTTGTACATTAGATAACATTGGACCCTAAATCTGCAACAAACATCTATCACTTGGGCATCCTGAGAGAGCTATCAGATAAAAACCCATGACTAATGTCTGGCCTCAGCTCTCTTTCTTAGTTTCCTTTCTGTAAAACTAGAGGTTAAGGTCAACAATAGAGAGTAATTTTCTTTGTCTTACACCACAGGCCATCCACTTTTCCTCTGCTGGAAAAAGTGGAAATAAACTTGATTCTCAAAGTTTACAGAGAAGCCCATTCTTCTCATATCGAGAAAAGCCATTGATCAGGGTATCCTGTAAAGCAAAGCCAGAACAGAAATTCCTACAGAAGGTGCTAGGGTTCAAGGACGCAGGACATTTTGGTGGTCAGGACTCTGTGATAAATGTAACAACAATAGGCATCATTTACGTTTTTTTCCATTTAGGTTCTCTCTATAGCAAGAAAGGAGACCATTTTATAAATGTGATTTCATTCTTTCCACAGTGTAACCTTTATAGAAATAAAAGTTTCATGACTCTCTGATTTTACTTGTCCGCATGCATAAAATGTCCTAACAATTTTTTCTCTATGAAGAAAATACATCTTTCAAAAGTGACAAACAAGCATCTCATTTCCTCACCATTGAAGTTTAACTGAAGGCAAAAAGCCACTAATCACGGCAAGTCTCACAATGCAAAAAGGTGTTGTTAGAAGGACATCTTCCACCATTATCCTCTGGCTCCAGGAACTACTATCCACAGCACAGGGAGGAAGAAACAATTGGCAACCAAGGAACACTGTCTGCTGAGGGCACAGAACATGATAACTAGTTGGAAGTCATTAAATTTGAAGTGCTTGTGTGATGCATAGTATATATTTTAAATGGATTTTAACTATAGATCACAGGTCACCCTTTATGAATATCATTCTTATGATGAAATTACTTTAAATATTACTTAAGAAACTGAAGAAATATAACCTTAATTACAATTTCATTTGTATTTTTAGTTTTACTTAAATTTAAATTTAAATCCCTTAGTAAGAATCCTGTTTTCTTCCTGAGGTCCTCATCAAAACATAATCTTTGATAGTAAATCAGGAAGCTTCCTTCCAGCACATGGTTATTTGTTCCAGCTGGTGTGGTCAGTCAGCAAATAAAGAACAAATGTAAATGCTACCTGGATAGTGCAAAACGCATTGGCTTTGAACAACAGCAGTTTATCACTTCCCTCAGGGACACTGACCAGAATCAGATGCCAGTGTGTTTGATTCTGTGGAATTGGTGATTTTTATGGCTAGATCTTTCCCAGATCTCTTCTGCACTCCCCACGATTCACACTCAAAGGGGTGACCAAAGGGAGTTTAATAAAGGGCAAAAGATAAAGCTGTTACTATTCCCCGGTCTTCAGTGGCAAGTGGAGAATGTGGCTTTTGGGAACTGGAAGAGAACTGTAGGCACAGGGAATGTGACACTGTCAGAACAGTGGTCCTGATGAAGAAGGAGTGGGTTTGAATAAATATCCTAGAAGCACTTTCCTTCAGATTTCTCATCACCATTTCCCTCCATTTGTTCAATCCCACCAGCAGCCAGACAGCAGTGCAGTTCTTCGGGCACAGAGCAGGGCAGGGAAGGATAAGATGGATATGGGGGTAACAGAAAACCACACAGCTCAAATGGAATGGGGTGATTTTCTAGATTAAATCCGGGCCCTTTCTTCTAGTTCAGCAGATCGGGGGTAGTCTAGCACTTCTGGAGAATAATAGGCCCTCTATGTCCTCTCTGTATACTCAACATGGAGCGCTAGCCGGAAATGTAACTTTACTGGTGTGCACCAAAAATACGTAAAAATAAAGGAGTGTCTAGTCTGCAACGAAGGCTTCCCTTTCCTTAACTGGAGAGATGTGTAAGGATTGAGCAAAGGCTGCAATTACTGGATAAATTTGCTTTAAATCTTGAATCCTCGACTTTTCAGCTGTGCAAATCTTCAGTAAAAAATTTATTTTTGTTCTTTTATTTACCTGTAAAATGGAGAAAATAACACTTGCTAAACAGAAACACTATAAACATTAAACCAAAAGATGATTTTTAAAACATTAGCATATGCCCAGAATTTATAAAGTTCTAAATAAATTTAAGCTATTTTTTAACTTAAGCATTATTAAAATAGCTAAACATGATTATTGCTACTGTCTTCTTATTTAATGATTAGGATTGTTCCTGAAAGTGAATGTCATTGAATTCTAGCATCTACTAATTTTCTTTCAAAAACTATGGATTCATCTTTAAAAATAAATTTAAAATTGATAATAAACAATACAAATTAGATAAAATCAATTTTGTTATTATTATTATTTATTTATTTTTTGAGACAAAGTCTCACTGTGTCACCCTTGGTAGAGTGCCATGGTGTCACAGCTCACAGCAACCTCCAGCTCTTGGGCTTAAGCGATTCTCTTGCCTCAGCCTCCCGAGTAGCCGGGACTACAGACGCCTGCCACAATGTCCAGCTATTTTTTGTTATTGTTGTTGTTGTTGCCATTGTTGTTTAGCAGGCCCGGGCTGGGTTCGAACCCTCCAGCCTCAGTGTATGTGGCTGGCGCCATAACCATTGTGCTACAAGCGCTGAGCAGATACAATCCATTTCAATCTATTATTATGTTTCCTTTCAATAATAACTCAGAATATCAGGGCATTTATCTGCCATCTGATAGAAAAGCCGATGACTTGAGTCCTGGGCTAATGTGGATTAGATCCTTCAACTTTCACTCATGGAAAAGTGAGAGTTGCTTGGAGAGTTTTTATTAAAATTCTTATTACTGAGTCCATAAGTTGGGGTAGTTGGAACAAGAACATCTTAGTGACAAGATATTCCTAGGAGCTAGAGATGTACTCAAGATACTAGCAAGCTACTAAGGAATTGACCAAGGCATATATTACCTTGAGAGTTCTAATATTTGAAATTTTAATAAAATTAATTCACATTTGTATGGAATTTTTTACAATCACAAACTTTGGATTTTGTTATTTTGAGGGTTTTTCTTTAATTGGCTTTTTTGAAGATTTTAGGATAAAATACAATTTTTAAAAACTTCTCCTATCACATTCATATGTTTCACTTTGGGATCAGTCCCCATGGGTGATACTCCGTGACAGATAAATGGGACAAGATACAAACCATTAGATGAGCCGGGGATTAGAACAAAAGAAGTGATGGTTCAAATGTTACATTTCAAAAAAACCGGAGTGTTAAGTGATGATTTATAAAGACAGCCAAACCTCAAACCTCTTAGAAAATCTGGGCAACATTTATCAAAAGCAATAAATTGTAATTTCTTCAGGGTACTTTTCAAATGGTATTCCATCACTAGTTTTATTTTTACCTATTTTTTAAAACTTCAATTTCTCATGAAAACAAGTTGTCCAGCTTATGGTATTACTCTAGCAAAATGATTTCCATAAATAAAGCAAGGTGCAATGGAAAGGAACATATATAAAGATTAATGCATCAGACTTTTAGGCTTATGGTTACTAACTATAATTCCTGAGCTTGAAGTTATTGGAAAGAAAATCTCTCTTATAGAAACAGGCAACAAATCTCAAACTATCTGGGCAGCGCAAGCAATTTACTTTCCCTTGACTTAAAGAATTGTGGTTTTATAGCCATTTTCCTTGAGTTTATTGATTTCATATGCAGTGTTGTACAATGACATAACACATCTGAGCATCACACACAGGGACAGAAAGAATAACTAACAACTGTATCATTTGTCAACCAAAAGTAATCAATGGGGCCTGGTCTCAACGGAGATGTTCAAGGCAGCAAGAGAGAATTCTCTTCGATCAAGCACCCCAGGGCCAAGAAAGGTAAGCGTATTTCGGAGGAGGAGAGGTAAAAATAAAGAATAATCCTAGTGTTGAAGGCCTGTTAGAAAATAAAAGCATGTGATAAGTTTTCAGCATTGTTTTCATCAAAAGTCGCTTTAGAGGCATTGTGAATGGTTAGCCCTTTGTGCGTGAATGTCTGCTCCAACTACCCAGAAAATAGCAGATTCTTTAATCCCACAAAGGTTATCAAAGTGAGTTCTTAAGCAATAGAGATTCATTTTAATAGAATGTAATTAGGATGGCAAATTTGCTGCCACATCAAAGTTTGATGTTACTTTATCAATTTGAATACAGAGTTTTAGTATCAAGATTATTTTATATCTCATTTACCTGTATCAGGGTACTCATTCGTTATCGTCAGAAAAAAATACACAATGGAACATTCAGCAGAAATGATAGTCCTCAGAGGCAGATTAGTTAAAATTCTAAAGTTGGTGAAACCATTTCCTCCTTTTTTAAACCTTTCTTTACCTGTGCTTTCCTCTCATAACTCCACCCACTGAGCTTGCCCTTCCCCGTAGCCACAGTGAGTAGACAGGGGGCGCCCTGACCACAATTCTGTGCTCACAGGTAACTGAGCCACTGAGGCCTTCTGATTTAAGCGGAGTTAGCAGACAGACTGACTCCTGATTTGGGTAGCCTTCTTTACCATGGAGAACATACTTGATCAGATCCCCGTCGCAGAACTTTGAAACAATAGACGGAGAGGAAGGAATTACGGTGGGAAGTGTGTGCTGGAGCTAAAAAATAAAAAATAATAATAAAAAGGAAGAAGAAAGAGAAGGAAGGTAAGAGGGAAGGCGGGGGGTGGGGGTGGAGAAAGAGAGAGAAAGAAAACAGAACAGAAGAGTTCGAACTGCTCTGGCAACTGTGAGATATCGCGCATGAGAAGTTATGAGGGAGAAATGCCTCAGAGGAAAACAGTTAAGGGAGAGATGAATGGGATAGACTCACAGAAAGCAGAAGCAAAGAGAAATCACATGACCCCTGAGAAGGGCGAGAATAGCTTCAATCCTCAATGTTGCAATTTCCAGCTTCCCTTCCCCTGAAGGCTTTGATTATCTCTTGGCCTTTGAGATCTGTGAGCTTGCTGTGTTCAGAAGGGACCATTCCATTTTTTAAGTTAGTTCTACTGGATCTTTTTTCCTTGGTACCAAACTGTTCAATAAGTTATTCACCAAATTAATTTGGAAATAAAAATTCTTGGATTTGTACAGCATGGTATAATTCTGCAAATACTTTTGCAAGCATTTTCTTGTTTTATACTTACAACAAGGAATATGAGGTAAGCAAGACAGATATTGACATCTTCAGTTAAAATGAAGGGATGGACTCTTGGAAAGCTTGCAGGCTTCCAGGACTTACAGGAGTAAAAATGAGACCAGAGCTTAGATTTTGCTGTCAGGTATGCCACTGAATTACCTGGACAAAAGCATGTATACACACACACACACAGATCAGTCAAGATTTCTAGGCCATTTCATCTTTTATTTTTAAAATAAGCATGTTGGGCAGCACCTATGGCCCAAAGTGGTAGGGCGCCAGCTCCATATGCCAGAGGTGGTGGGTTCAAGCCCAGCCATGGCCAAAAACAGCAATAATAATAATAATAATAATAATAATAATAATAATAAAATAAAATAAGCATGTTGTTGTAATTTTAAACATAAGACATAAAATTGTTCGTTCTCCTTCTCTGGGGAAACTCAGATTCCTCTGTAATCACAGTTTTCCAATGTTCCATCCAACGGCTCGGTTTCCCCAGTTCCTCTCCTAGCTTGCCTGTGCTTGTATTCTGTTGTTGCTGTGATGACAACAGTGACTGTACTGACAATTGTTGTGGCAGGTGCTGCTGAGCAGAGCAGACAAATCGTCTACAGTTCCACCAGCATCGCTGATGCCCTGTGTTGACACCAGTGTGCACAGGCAGTCTGTAGATACGCACGTCATCCCCGGGGCTGCCCCAGCCTGAGTTTGAGGAAGTGAATGTCTGCACATTGGATACCCACAGCCAGTGACTAAGCTCTGCAGGTCCCGCTGCCAGGGGTCAATGCCAGTGCCATTTTCAGTGTCTGTTGTTAGAGACACTTTCAAAATAAGGCTGCAGGTTCTTCTGATTTAAAATAAATTTGACTGAAATAATCCTAGTAACACATCCCAGGCTCAAGCAAAGAGCACGATTACCCAGTGACATCTTTCCCCTCTGAAGAAGCCAAGTCCTATGACATACAGGAGCCATTTTAGAAAATCATAAATTCTTGTTATTTATTCATTCAACAAATACTTATCAAAGACCTATTACGTGTTACTCTCGATACAGAGAAGCAGTGGACCATGCATACATTCCTTGAATGTGTTGAGTTTAATTTCCAGAATAACACATTCAGACAGCTTGCTAGTCCTTTTGTTGGTATAGAAATGTTTGCATCTAACACTACAATTCTGTTACCTGGGAAAGGCAGCAATGTAGAGAAACTTCTATGTAGATCTGGGAGATCCTGGGGGCTGAGGAGCTTTCTCTTTTCTTCTTTTGGACTCTAGAAGGAGGAATATCTCATAAACATTTCTTCCACAAATCATGTAAGAAGTAAATTCAGTGTCTGGCTTCTTGGGCAGATGGGAGGCCTGCATTTACTAAGTTTCCTGTGGAATACCAGGGATGTCCAACCTGGTGGGCCACATGCTGATTTTGTGAGGATTTTTGCTCATCAGTGGTGTTGGATATAATAAAAAGTATGCACAAACCTTTTTTTTTCTTTTTGGCTAATCAGCTTTCATTTAAGTATTTGTGTATTTAACATGTGGCCCAAGATAACTTTTATTCTTTCAATGTGTGGCAGAGGCAAAAAAATAAAAGGTTGGAAGGTTGGACACCCCTGGAGTCAACAAAGCTCAGAAGGTATCTCTTACGATAGTAAGGGGCTAGTGTAGTTTGACTGTATGCTTCGACCTAAGACTTTGCCACAGAAGAGGCAAAAAGAAACTGAGGCAGAGGGTTACCTGGAAGACAACCTGAGTCAAACATACATGGGGATGACAGGTAGATCTCAGGTGGCTCACAGCTCCAGAGAGATCCCAGCTCAGTCCCTGGTCAGCCTGCCATGCTGGCCAGGACTAGACGCAGTCTCTGAGTTATACATACTGGACTTTTCTACCAATGAACCCTTGCAAAATGCCAAAAGGCAGAACAGCACAACTTTAGTTGTTAACAGTTTGATTTTTATCACAGACCAGTCAAGCTTAAGTAGAAACTAGTGAGGATGCTGAGAATCCTCCAGGATTGGAAGACTTCCTGTCTCCTGCCTTCTTCCTTCCTGTCACACAATAGGCCACACCCCTGCACATCCAGACACCACCACAGAAGGAAGCACCAAAGACAGGGGGATGGGGGAAGAGGGAAAAATTCTTAAAACTGATATTCCTTCAAAAGAGAACGAGTTAACTAAAGACACTTTTTATATTATGGGATAAATAGGATTATATTGCGCCAAGCTTAGTTTTATTTGGCTCTTCTGTACTACTATAGTGTGTGTGGTGGGGGGAGTTGAGAAAGATCTGGTAATTTAATAGACAAATTAAGATGCCATATATTCTGTCCATGATTTAGCATAATACAAACAAATTTGCAAACCTGTACATTTATCTTCAACTCATAAGAAAGAAAATACATTTGTGAAATATGAAACACTGCTTTTATCAAAGTTACATGTGGGCTATTATTTCAAGTACATTTTTCAAGTTCCATCATTGGTTCATTAAAATAAAATTGAAGTCTAAATCGTATTAGCAGCTTAACCACATAGTAATTACAGCTTTCAACCAAAATTATGTCAATGTATGACTTTATACTATGTGATATTGTTACATACTCCCTATGATGTGCATTTCTTGTGACAGCAGGTTGTAGATATGTCTAAAAGAGGATCTGAAGTATTATTTGAAATTGTCCTTTCTGGTGTCCAGTGGCCCTTCCTTTATCTCAGCCAGGCCATTCTGTATCTCAGGAAATGGATGCCCCAGCATAATCTGAGACCAAAGAGAAATTTCCTTGGTGTCTTTATCTTCCAAATAAGAGCTGGATTAGGTGAGTTCCAAATGTTTAAGTCATAAAATTGACTGGGAAGAAGAGTGGTATCAGACTCTCTCTTCCTCCTTGCAGTTAGGAAATAAAAATTTAGAGAGATAAGGAAGAAAGAGATTGAGCCAGACCTGTAAGGTAGGGTAGAGATATGTGCTTCTAAGTGAAAGAGAAATGAGGACCAACTGCAGGGATATGGCTGAAGTAAGCAGGGACCCGTCCAGTCACCCAACTCACAAGCACCCATTGCAATTTCCAGGGAACCATGAGGGAGACGAGCCCAGTGTCCCAGACTGTCCGTACAGCATCTAGACCCCATTATCAGTGCTGAGAAGATACATTAGCATTTCTTTTTGCTATAGGAAAGTGGGGCCCCAAACTGGGGTTCTGCCTGAAGGCTAAGTAGTTCTTGGCTTCAAGCAGGAAATTATTCAAGGGTGAGCTGACAGAGTAAGGAAAAAGCAAGTTTATTGAAGTAAAATAGAAAAAAAAAAAAGAGGCTACCCCCATAGACAGGGCAGAGCAATATGAAACACTGCCTATGTCTCAGAGCAATAGAGAATAGCAACTTGTGAGTTGCCAGGGTCTCATTTTATACCTTTTAATTTAAGTTTATGTTAAGTGGAAAAAGGATTATTCATAAGATTTCTGGGAAAGTGTTGTTTTGTTTTTTAAACCTCATAGGGTAACTTCTGGGAATTGCCACAGCATCTGTAAACTGCGTCAACACTGTTGGGGGTTCCTCTTAGGGTGTTAATACCTTATAAGCAGTAGAGTGTAATGTGCAGTGGGGGTAACCTAGGGTCATTATTGTCCACCATCTTGGTTCCAGCTGGTTTCATCTGGCTTTTCCAATGGTTCCTTTTTTATCAGAGACCCTAGTGCAGGTCTTATAACTCTTAATCAGGCAGGGCCTGCCATATCCCTATCTCACTTACAACATTATTCAAAAAAGGACTTGCTTTCCACAGCAACCAGAATCCTTTTCTTCAGTCACACAGCGTTGACATCTGCCAGATGAAACTCTGTGAAGCCTGAAACTCTCTGTCACCTGAAACTCTGGTGAAGCCTGTGAGAACTAGCCTTCAAGAACAAGCAGCCCTACCTGCCTATTCAATAAGCCCAGGATCCTTTAAACTCTCAAGACAGGAAATGATTCCCTGGACACTTTAACATCTCCCCAAGCCTCAAGCCACACCTCTTTAGAAAATGAAATTCCTTTGAAAATAGCACTTAACAATTTGGCAAAGGTATTTAGTGAACAACAAATATCAAGCCTCTGACATTATATAGTAAAGAAGAGAGTGTTAAAGGGAATTTTCTCTTTAGGGAGGATTTGTTACCCATCAATCTGTGAGTGCCTGTAGTATGTCCAAGTAGATAGCAATAAAGACATTGGGAAAATCAGAGCTTATAACCCTCTTTTATAGCTACTTCTGAGCACTCTCTCAATTTTTTTTTTTTTTAGCACTCTCTCAATTTTTAAAAACAGAATTCATATAGATAGTTGTTTCTCTTCAGCCACTCTCCCTTGCTTTAGGGTTTCCCATATGCACTATGGATGAATCTGTGGGGTTTTGTCCTATATTTCTTAGTCCACCTTTGAAGTCATTGGCAGGTGGATTCTAGACACACCTACAGCTTTCTGCTTCCCTTTGCCTGGGGCCAATCTTTGGCCCTAGAACTATGTGTGGCAGGGAGTTAATGCCATCAGGAGTACCTGTCACTCACTGAATAGCAAGAGTTGGCAACTTGATAGCTGTTGTTTCCTCCCATGAGGAAATAATTCTACAGAATCTCTTGGGTCCAAATCAGGATTGAGCTGTTTCCAATATCAGTAACTCTCTCATTAGCGAAACTTTTCTTGGTTTCTCACCCTTTTATTTCTTACTTCTTCACTTCATCATGGCGTCCCTTCAGATCACCATTCAAGCCCAGGCGCTGTGGCTCACGCCTATAATACCAGCACTTGGGAGGCCGAGGTGGGCGGATTGCCTGAGCTCATGGGTTGGAGACCAGCTTGAGCCAGAGCCAGACCTTGTCTCTGAAAAATAGCCGGGTGTTGTGACGGTTGCCTGTAGTCCCAGCTACTTGGGAGGCTGAGGCAAGAGAATTGCTCAAGCCCAGGAGTTTGAGTTTGCTGTGAACTATGACACTATAACTCTCTACCAAGGGTGACAAAGTGAGACTCTGTCTCAAAAAAAAAAAGTTCACCTTTGAATATATTCACACATGTGTCCAAACCCTGGCTTTGGCATTCATTTTTGAAGGTCCCTAAGAAATGTACCTTGTGGAGTCAATCACAATCCCAAATAGCTTCAACTGTGAGCAATAAATGTTATGTGTTTAAATAAATTATCCCTAAAATAAAATATTTTTCTACCCTCCTTTATCTTTATTGATTTATTTTGAGAAAAGAACATTTTAGCTTTATAAGAAAATTATAGTCGATGTCAACAGTAAAAATTTGAAACCAAGAAACTTCAAAGACGAAGTGCAAACCATTTGCCTGAGTATAGCACTCTTTAGTGTTTGTATTATCCATACCATTTCCTCTAAATGTATTCATTTTAAATTCAGGTTTATCTCTAAGCTTGATGCCTTTCATTTTCTTAAAATAGCTATCAGAATTGTCCTCTAAATCCCTTTACAACCCTCCTAAGTTATGAAGTTCTCTTCGGGGTAAAGCACAAAGGAATGTGAGTTTGATTTTGTTGAGTTAGAGAGATGTGTCCTTGGGAAATGTTTGTGATGTTTAATTATGTACTTGAGTGTCTTCATGAAGCACTCTCTCTGTTAAAGCAATATTGATCTACTTCCCTTTCTAGCTAGGCATTCTATTTCACAGATCACTGTAGACATGATAAGCATTCCAAAAACATAAGTCTAGTGGAAAAAATATGGCCCCAAAGAAAAAAAGAGCACCAGTTCCAGTTTTTGTATTTTTACATTAGTTTGTTGATAAATATAAAGGAGCAGAGGTGATTTTCACATTGTACAATCAAGAGCACTTAACTGCTGCTAGATGAAATGAAATAAAAATCAAAAGAAAGCAGTGAGTACATTTTTGGATGAATTTACATTGCTCTACACCTGGGGCCAACTTGCCCTGGTTATGATGGACAGGTGTCTGTTGACTCCTTCTTGAATTTACCTTCCCTTACGGAGCTGAGAAGGCTTTTGTCATTCCAACCACATCTAATGTCATTTAGAGACTATAACAGAATAAATGAAGAACAAATACTGAAATTGGAAGGCAGCTGGCATAATTCAAGGTGAATCTCACACTTGGGGATAGTCTGTCTTTATAAAAAGGTAATGTAAACAATAGCTATAATTTGTGTCAGGGCACATTCTTAGGAGCTTTCAGTGGTCTGATGGAATAAATGGGAATTTGCTAATACAAAAATGATTAAGGGAAAAAAACCTGAGAGTAACTGACTGTCTAAGACAGTTAGTAATGGAATATGACACTGTTTGCTTCTAGGTCACTGGTTCCAATTCAGCCTAAATCAGAAGCAGCTGAAAGCGGTGATCATCTAATCTGTGTTTGGTGCCCCATTTGAAATAGGATGATGGTCTTTGTTTAGGGAAGACAAGTCTGTCACGGCCATAAATACTGTATATAAAGTACCAGTTACAACATTTTTAGTTGTTTTGCAATGACTAAGCAAAGACCAGATATTGCTTAGGACTAGATTCTGTTCTGATCTTTCTTCCTTTAACTTTAACATTGTCATAAAGGGCTCCTCAAAAATTGAATAACAATATCTTTGCTCAGAGACTTTGGAGGTTAATTGGGGACTTTGGTTTGTTCTTTGTGGCACCTACTAGTTTCATAGAGTTTGTATTTTAAAGTAAAAAAAATCATTCTATCATTTAAGATGATATTTGCATTCATTAAGGGTCTTCTTTTCTTCTTCTTCTTTAAAAGCACAGCTTGGGTTTCTGAATTATTTTGCAAATGTGACAAAAATAACTCTTTACAAATGCCATCTAGATTTCCTCCATGCTCAGCTTAACATTCAATTTCCCTAGAGAAGCATCAAGCTAGAAATGTATTGACTGATAGCCCCATAAATGGTGAGTAATCCCACCGGAAATCAGGTACTGCTTATGGAATACATACACACAACAGCAAGGCAATGTTTACCAAACCTTGGGGCAACAACAGGGAATTTTTTTTTTTTTGGCTTTCTTTGTTTGTTTGTTTTAAGTAAATACTTATTTACTCCAGCCAAAGGGGAAGAGAGAACAGAGCTCCTTCCTCAATGAGGTCTCATAAGCAAAGTGACAGACGTAAGGTGTCAGATGAAGATTTTAATTTCGTTAAACTTGAAAAGAGTAAACAACAATGAAAACAATTATTTTTCAATTATGAATGAAAGTCTTTCAAATAGTCATTAAACTTAAACTTACTGTCTCTATCTGTAGGATTCTAGATAAGATTTGCATTTTGAATGTTTTGGCAATTTGTGTCATTTTGAAATATTAAATAGGAATAATAATAGATTAAATGAAGTCTGTATTATTGAGATAATGTTGTTTGTGTCCAAATAATTTGGAATCTTGACTCTAAGATCTACGTGGAGTATTTATTACTAGTATCCTCTTAAGCAAAAGAATAATTTATCTAGCCTCCTTTATCAGTTCTTCATTACTAATCCCTACTCAGTAAAACTATGCTTAACAGCATCAAACTTATTTGTTTGTTATGATTATGTACAGATTATGGACATGATTAATATTTATTTATTTCCAATTAAATTTTGATTATATATATATATATATATTCAGAGAAAGAGATGTACCATATATAGAATTATGTAAAGTATTATGTATGTGTGTATAGCAAATTTTCTTTAGTATGGAAACCTTGAATTCAAGATACTAATTAATCTCCTCCAACCATATGGATGGTATATAGACATTTATGGTTTAACATGAATTGAGTAAACAAATACTGCTTAAATAAAAACTAAACAAGCAAAACAATAAACCCACAAAGAAAAACAAGACTCAAATAGCAATAGAACTCCTGAAACACCTAAATAGCAACAGAACTCCTTCTCATTGAGGTCTGTCTCATAAGCAAAGGGACATATGTAAGGTGTCAGGTGAATATTTCAATATTCTGTTAATTGTTGATAGGCCAGTAACTCCCAGTAATGCTATATTGCAGAAGGTGGCTGCAACCTCAGGCCAGAAATACGGGTTGATTCCTTACTGCTCCATAAATCTCCCCTTGGTCTACCTGGGGCTGCAAAGAGGTTTACAAGTACATGTATCAGTAAGTTTCACTGAAGATCAGGGCAATTTACTAACCCGGTCACTTGATGAATGAAGAGACCACTGGGCTTGAGAGAAGGTAGAGTCCCTGACCCTGGTGTGGTTCAGAGTTTCCTCACTATCTACTAGCTGTGGAACTGTGTTAAAAAGAAAATCACCTATTATCTCTATGCCTCAGTTTCCTCTTCTATAAAATGGAGATCATTTAAGTTGCGTTTCAGAGGGTTCATGGGAAAATTAAATGAGTTAACATGTGTCAAACCTAGAATAAGAGTGACTGACTTTTTACCTAGACTTGGAACAGGCCACATGAAAGAAGTGTGTGGATGGAACATGTTCCCTGATTTAAGGCCTTGGACACAAGTATGGGATTTGGACTGACACCTATTAATAACCTTAGCTACAATATTAAAGAGTAAGTAAGGAGTGAAGAGAGAAGCTATGAGTGTTCGTATCTTTATTGCCCTTTGGTGGAGTAGGGTAGAACCATGGCCCTCTATCAAAACATGAGGAATGAGAAACAATGCTGCCCACCCACCTCAAATAATCATTTCATTAGGTTTTGAAAGTTCCAAGGAAAAAGCACTCGAAAGCATCTTTAAAACTCTTTAGGTTTTGTGAAATACAGCAACCTGTATGCATCTGCCATATTTCTCTCTCTGTTTTGGGGAGCGATGGATCCATGTGCACCTCAGAGAGAATAGAGAGAGAAGCTAAATGCAGACAGTTTCTGCTTAGTTCTTCCACTCCTTGGTGAAAAAAATCCAAAACATACCTCTATTTGACCTCACAGGATGAGAATTCCAGGATAGTTATGTGGGAAATGTTTTCAAAATATTAAAATCTATCGGCTTATAAAGGACCCTATTGAAGTGCTACATAGATCATTAGTCATTAAATATGAAATGTCTGATTTTGAATCAAAAGTGCAGTTTATTATATATCAAAAAGGAAGCAGTACAAATAATCAAAGTATGCACCTAAACTATCCCCACAGTTTTGCCATCTCAACAGTAGCTTGTTCATGCCAGCAGTGAAGAAGTTTGGAGAACGAGTGGCTATGAAATTGCAAAAGGTGTTTTTCACAGCTTGTTGAGAATTGAATTTTTTTTTTTTAGAGACAGAGTCTCACTTTGTCACCTTCGGTAGAGTGCTGTGGTGTCTCAGCTCACAGCAACCTCCAGCTCTTGGACTTAGGTGATTCTCTTGCCTCAGCCTCCTGAGTAGCTGGGAGCACAGGCACCTGCCTCAACACCTGTCTATTTCTTCTTGTTGTTGCAGTTTGGCCGGTGCTGGGTTTGAACCAGCCACCCTTGGTATATGGGGCCGGTGCCCTACTCACTGAGCTGCAGGCGCCGCCTGAGAATTGAATATTTTTCTTTGCAAGAAGTGGTCCAAAAGCCTGGAAAAAGTGGTAGTCAGTTGGTGAAAGGTCTGGTGAGAATGGTGGATGACAGACTTTTCAAGTTCAGCTTCTGTAGTTTGAGCCATGTCGTTTGTGTGACAAGTGGTTAACTGTTGTCTTACAAGAGGATTGGCCTATGTCTATTGATCAATGCCAGCTGCTTAATCGCAAGTATCCTCATCATTTTATCAAATCAGTTGGAGTAGACATCTGCTGAAATCAATTGAGCAAGCTTCATAAAGCTGTGTAATACCAGTGCTGGACCACCAAACAGAAACCATTAGCTTTTTTTGATGAATATTCAGTTTGGGACTGTGTTTCAGCATTTTATTTTTATTCAACTATTGTTCCACATGCTTGCAATTCGCAAGAAGAGTCCATTTTTCATCACACGTAGTGGTATGGGGTAGAAATGGTTTATCTTTATGTCATGACAGCAAAAAAAGGCAAGCTTCAAAAGGATTTCTCTTCTGGTGCTCGTTTAACTCATGCAAAACTCATCTACCCAGCTTCTTTGGCTTGCCAGTTTGTTTCAAATGGCCCAATATTGTTGGAATAGCAATGACAAACCTTGCTGCTAATTTACCTGTAGGTTGAGATGCATTTGTTTTCACTATAGCTTTCAGCTCATCATTATCCACTTTGGCCTCAGGACGCCCAAGTGGCTCATTTTCAAGATTAAAATCACCAGAACAGAACTCTCCAGACAATTGACATACTGTGCATTCATTAGCCACATCTTTCCCAAACACTTCATTGATAGTTCGATCTGTCTGGGTTGCATTGTTTCCACAATGGAACTCATATTCACAAATAACACAAAGTTTTGACTTATTTATGGTTTCACAAAAATTGCTTTAAAAATTTTTGAATGATAATCCCAAGCAAAAATGTACACTTGAAATAATGAGCATCTACCCTCACAATAAAAATAAAACTAGGAATGTCAGAGATATCTATTGTCAAACTTAGTACTTAAGGAAATCGAACATTTTGTACTTAATAACCTAATAAAAAATGTGTGCCTTTAGAATTCACACAAGATTAAATGAATTGAAATGGTAAGAACTTGAATCATTTCTCCTAGGAATCATTTCTCTTATGGTAAAAATTAAAACAATAGGTTTCCCATAAGCAAAGGCAGAATCTTAGTAGTGCAAGTTAATAGCAGTGACTGAGTTTTTAAATCTCTTTTATATCCATTTTTGTGTTTGTTTGTTTGATCATTCCAACAGCTTTGGAAGCAAGGGCATTATTATCATTTTTGTTTTGTGCCTGAGAAAATTTAGCCTCAGATAGTTGATTGTGATTGCTCCTGATCACACAGCCACAAGTACAAGAGGCAGGAGTCAAAATACAGGGTTCCATATCCCCTTTTGCCTCACCACACTGATAGTAAACACTTTATGATTTTACTTTCATGGTTTTAGGCCCTTGGGTTAGCTGTTTTATTTTGTAAATATCCCTCAGAAATTACAGTGGAAACTAATAGAGGGTCATTCAGCTCATCACATATTTATAGTATACCTACTATGCTTTTTGAGAATGCATTCTTTTTGTAGTCTCAGGTGCACAAAATGAGATCAGCATTATACTACATGTGTGCCACTGTGATAAACCGTTGATTTAGCATTCCAACTACTGATGTTCCTACTGCAGAGATCTAAGGCTAACGGTATTCCAAATGGAAAACTGATCCCATAACCTGTCTATATACTAAAACACATGAACTGTGGAGCCACGTAATAGGTCATCTTTAACATAGCTACATGTTATTACAACAATACCTAAACCTATTGGAGTTTGGAAAGACATACTAGCATCTTCAAGTTATTTCTGTTTTGTATACAGATTTGAAAGATTGCATAATAGAGTCACACCTTGGAGGACCTTAGCACAGGTCATATACATACTGGCACAATGTTGAAGGATGCCCTATTGGAAAATCCACAGCTTATTGCCTTGACAACCCCATCTGTCAAAGTTATAAATCTGAAGTAGTCTATCTTCTTGAGCCATGTTTGTGAATTACTGTTCACATTCATTGAAATAACTTTTTTTTCTTTTTTGAGACAGAGCCTCAAGCTATCACCCTGGATAGAGTGCCGTGGCATTACAGCTCACAGCAACCTCCAATTCCTGGGCTCAAGTGAGTCTCCTGCCTCCCAAGTAGCTGTGTACAGGCGCCCGCCACAGTGCCCGGCCATTTTTTTTTTTGGTTGCAGCATGATTGTTGTTTGGTGGGCCCAGGCTGGATTTGAACCCACCAGCTCAGGTGTACGTGGCTGGCGCCTTAGCCCATTGAGCCACAGGTGCTGAGCCTCATTGAAATAACCTTGATAGATAGCATATAATTTAGAGGACTATTTTATATTTGATCAAATACCAAACAAATCAAATACAGGCAAATTTCATTTTCTTATGCTGCTTTATTGTGCCTCACAAATAATTGTAAAACTATTTTATTTTTTTACAAACTGAAGGTTTGTGATAACATTGTGTGGAGCAATCCATGGGTGCCATAGTTCAAATCATGTGTTCATTCACGTCATGCCTTTGTGTCATGTTTTAGCAATTCTCATAATATTTCATTATTTACTATTACTATTATGTCTGTTATGGTAATCAGTGATCAGTGATCTTTGATGTTGCTATTATAATTGTTCTGGGGTATCATGAACCGTACCCATGTAAGATGGCAAACTTATAGCTGTGGGTGTTCTGTCTGCTCTATCTACTAGCTGTTTTCATTTTCCCTCTTCTTGGATCTTCCTATTTCTTGAATATTGAAATTAGGTTGAATAATAACCCTACTATGAACTCTTAAGTGTTCAAGTGAAAGAGAGAGTTGTTCATGGCTCCCTTTTTTCATGTCCGTTTTTCCATTCCTGAAATACTTCACATACAGTCATGGCCTCCAGTTCTATCCAAGTAGCTATAATAGACACGATTTCATTCCTTTTCATGGGTGAATAGTACTCTGCAGCATATATGTACCACATTTTCTTTATCCACTGATTAGAAGGTGGGCAGTTAGGGTGAGTCCATATTTTTGCAACTGTGACTCATAGTGTGATAAACATTCCAGAGTGGTTGTCTTTTTGATACAATGACTTGTTTTCCTTTGGGTAGATGACCAGTAGTGGGATTGTTGAACTAAATGGTAGATCTACTTTATAACATTATATCCAACAGGGACATTTTCCACTTGAGTTTGTTTTCTTCTAAAAACTTTTCTTGAAGGCAGATACAATGATATATTGACATAACAGTGTTCATACACTTTGTGTGTAATTTAAAATAGATGATTATTTAGATTTTTGAAAATTTTGATTTTGGATACGTAATAGTTGTGTGCATTTATGGGGTACATATGATGTTTTTATAGAGGCTTACCAATGTGTAATGATCAAATCAGGGTAATTGGGGTATCCATCACCTTGAGCATTTATAATTCCTTTATGTTAAGAATACTGTTTTTAAATATTCAATAAATCACTTTTAAGATTATTTTTTGAGTGTATTTTTAAATTTTTAGAAAATTACAGAGGTATAAATGTTTTGGCTGTGTGAATTTCTTTTGTATAGCTTGAGTCAAAGTTGCAAATGCCCATCACCCAGACGGTGTGTCTTGTACTCATCTTCTACCCCCCAAACCTGCTTGATTTCTGTTGAGTTTTACTTTCAGATGTGCACATGAGTGTTATACCAGTTTGTTCCAATTTAACTAATGTGTTTGTTTCTATAGTCTTCTGATATTTTGCTTAGGAGAATGGTCTCC
This sequence comes from Perodicticus potto, assembly GCA_963574655.1. Lineage (NCBI taxonomy): Eukaryota > Metazoa > Chordata > Mammalia > Primates > Lorisidae > Perodicticus > Perodicticus potto. Next base: position 21,880 of record CAUYRH010028523.1, read on the forward strand.
AGTTCCATCTAGGTTGTTACAAAAAGTATTACTTTACCATTTTTTTTTTTTTTTGTAGAGACAGAGTCTCACTCTATCACCCTCCGTAGAGTGCTATGGAGTCACAGCTCACAGCAACCTTCACCTCTTAGGCTTGAGTGATTCTCTTGCCTCAGCCTCCCAGGTAGCTGGGATTACAGGCACCCACCACAATGCCCAGCTAATTTTTGATGCATTTCGGCCGGGGCCGGGTTTGAACCTGCCACCCTCGGTATATGGGGCCGGCGCCCTACTCACTGAGCCACAGGCGCCACTTTTAAGTGGCTGTGTAGGACTCCATAGTACACATACAACACATTTTCTTAACTCATCATGTATTGATGGGCACTTGAGTCAATTTCAAACCTTTGTGGTTGTGAATTATTCTATTGCACATGTCTTTTTGATGAAATACCTTTTTTTCCTTTGGACAAATATCCAATAGTGGGATTGCCATATCACATGGTAGGTCTACTTTTAGTTTTTTGAGGTATCTCCATACAAATTTCCATAGAGATTCAGTCCCACCAATGGTGTGTAAGTGTTCATTTCTCTCCACATAAATTATGGTTATCTATAGTATTTGTTCTCTAGTTTTTGACATGAGTTTTCTCAGTATGTTTATTTAAATGAAAAAAATAAGTGAACTAATGGAAAGATAATTGATAAGAGCCAAACTTTAATCCATTTATCTCCCAAAGTTAAAGCTTTCTCATCTGTAACATAAAATAACGTATAAGAATATTATTCAAGTTCCAATCTTCAAATCTCTTGAAATATGTGTATGTTTCATGACCATAAATCTAAGAAAATGAAAATTCAAAGACAATGATTTGGGCTTATTTTGTAGTATCTTCTACAGATTTCAGTCTTTTCTGCCTTTTTATGTGCAACAATGTCACATTACTGCAGACCATCATATTGATTTTGTTCAAAGGGTCTCCAGGCAAACATTCAAGGTGAAAAACACAATGCAAGTTATGGTACTAGGAGAGCACAGTCCACCATTTGTGGCCCTTGGGTGGATTGCTGAAGCAGGACGTCAGTAGGTGAGAGAGACCTGTCCATTGACAGCAAAAACAATTAGCAGAGGTTTCACAGCTTTGTGAAACCTGGGGCTCAAAACTAGTGTGAGTTAAATACAAATCACATGGCAGTGAAGGTATTAATTTATAAATTAGGTTTAATAACAGATTAATAATAACTGATAAAATAGAATAATTATAATAATATGCTGTCATAAAAGTTATGTGAATGTGTTCTCTCTCTCAGTCTCTCTCAAAATATCTTAGGGTACCGTCCCCACCTATTTTCAGACTGTGGTTGACTGTGGGTAACGAAAACTGTGGAAAGCAAAACTGCAGACAAAAGGGGACTATTGTACTAATAACCTCAAGTGTGCCTCCATGACATTCTGGATCTGTGGAATATTTTATTCTATACTTTAATCATAAATTTTAGAGATAAAAGGACTAAGAAGAGATCTAATCAAACCTCATTCCTGTGCAAGACAATTAATTGAGTCTAAGAGAAAATAAGTGTTTTACTACTTCTGTAAGTGACCTCTTGCTAAATGCAAAAGCCTTTGAGTAACGAAATAGAAAGGCTACTAAAGGTGAAAAGAAAACTAAGATAATTGAAGCTTGTCTTCCTTTGTCATTCTCACTTATCTTTTGGAGTATAAATATTAAGAATTTTTAGACTGGAAGAACAGATTTATTAAATAACTGTATGTGGCACCCTTGAAGGTACAAATGTGTCAATCAATGTAAAACCTTTGAAATCAGGTCTAATTTCTTCTTTCTCTATTGGCTTTTGTTTTGTTTTTTTTTACAGTTTAAAAATCACAAAATGTTTTCTAATTATTTCTCCTTTAAAATGTTATTTATTTCAATGTCAATGTCAGAGTTTCAAAGAGCCCTTATTTCTTACAACTAAGCCCCACGGTGAATTTGAAATTATTTAATGATGTGATTTTATATGTGTATATGTATACCCATACATACATGTTTAATTCTTACTCAATGTGAAAGTTGTTTTATATCCCTAATGCAAACAATAACCTTCCTTTCTTAAGCCATAATTCCTTTACATCTCTTGATGTAAAGAGATGTGCAGAAATGAAAGAGATTCATCTATTTACCTCTCTTTCATTTCTAAAAGAAAAGACAAGTGGATAAGTTCGCTTAGATAGCACTAGCCTGAGTCCTGCATGTACTTTTTTTTTTGGAGTTGTTGGCTGGGGCTGGGTTTGAACCCACCAACACTGGGATATGGGGTCAGTGCCCTACTCCTTTGAGCCACAGGCGCCTCCCCCCTTAAAGGTTAAAATGTACCTTTTAACATTAAGTCATTTTACAAAATTTATTTTACTTAACTCCCTCCATGATTAATTAAATAATATTTTTAGATTTTATCTCATAAAGTGAACTAGATCTATCTCAGTTGTCTAGTAAACGTGTTTTGTTAAAAAACTCAGTCTTTAGTTTCCATAAATGGGTAGGAATAATTGCTCAGACAGCTGTTTCCCGTGAGGCCAACAGCAGAACACTGCTGATATTGGTAGAGACAATTAAATTGTTCAATTTATGTCCATTTAGGATCTCAGCTGTCCTTAATATTATCTGACAGCTCTTTTAGTTGTAGTACTTGCTAATTGAGAGTGCTTGGAGAAAAATAGAAACTGACAAAACATCCTTTAGTTTAATAATGGTATGGTGCATATGAGAGATGGAAATAGATTAGAGGAAATGGCAGAGAGAAAGACCCACACAGTCTTAAATTTTACCTGTGTTTCGTATATAATCCTAATATTTGTGATTTTTACCCTAGAAAGGAAATAAAAGTAGAATAGGGCTCATCTTTGGTTTTTGTAATTGAGGCTTACTTTTTAATCCTGTTTTTAAAAAAACCATGTACAATGTTCTCACGGTTATCTTAGATGATTTCTAGAAAATGTTCTAAGAATGTGCATTTTCTTTCTGTTCTTCTCTTGCCAAAAAAATTATAGCTAAAAGGAAGAAGCAAGAGACAGAAAGGAAAAAAAATGAATTGTAAAGAATAGAAAGAATATATTTGAATGCATAAATTACTATGGACAACATTAATAGCCTAAAAAATAAAAATTATTTGAATATACTTGAAATATTTAATCATACTTTATTATTTGACCTCAATTTTCCTTAGGTGTAATAGGGCAAGGTATTAAAGCCCCAAAAAATTGAATTTAGCAGTTAGATGCCTATTTTTATTCTTTAATATAGTGCTTTTTGGAATGATAGTGACATTTAAGTCTTTATAGTTAAAATGCTATGCCAATTGTCATCTGAAAATAAATTTTGTGAACATGGTTGCAACTAAAAAAAAAAGAAAAAGAAATTGGGGTCTTATTAATAAAATAGGTCCCATTAGAATAGCGGTTCTCAACCTGTGGGTCGCGACCCCTTTGTAACAATGAAAATACATCCTGCATATCAGATATTTACATTACAATTCATAACAGTAGCAAAATTACAGGTATGAAGTAACAATGAAAATAATTTTATGGTTGGGAGTCACCACAACATAAGGAACTGTATTAAAGGGTCGTGGCATTAGGAAGGTTGAGAACCACTGCATTAGAAGGTACATCAGTGCTTTAAGTCAACAATATATTAATGATAAGTATGTGTCCTATGGTAATATTCCACTGGTAGAGAGAGGTCAACTTGCTCACAGGCATGCAGATGGTGAGGGGCAGAGCCCAGCTTTGATTCAAACAGTTTTGTTTTAAGTCTTTGCCTCTCATCAGAATATTATGCTGCCTCTCATATTGCAGAAATATTCAACATTACAAGTCTTTGTTTTCATTGCCATTATTTTCTTTAAAAAGACGTTATCTTCGGCTGTGATTTTCTTTCAAAAGACATATCTTTGGTTCTAAAGTTGTCATTCCTATGCTAAGATATACCTTTGAAAATATAAAAGAAAGAAGAAAACAAACAATTTGAATTATTAGCTATGTTGTTTTTCTTAATTATCTGTGACGGGGACAGGGCTGTTGTTGAACATTAAGTATAATCACGTGACTCAATCTTAATGATTACCAAATTTTAAGTTGCACGTAAAGTAACATTCAAAACATTTTCTGCATTAGTTAGATTTATACTCAATTTAGAAAGTTACCCCTTTGAGGGCGGCATCTGTGGCTCAAAGGAGTAGGGCGCTGGCCCCATATGCAGGAGGCGGCGGGTTCAAACCCAGCCCCAGTCAAAAACTGAAAAAAAAAAAAAAAAAAAAAAAAGGGAAGTTATCCTTTGAGTGAAATATGTATGCAAAATTAATCCTGGGCCCAAATTAATATATTCCTATGAAAACAGGAGCTCAAGTGATAACAGTTAATTAGGAAAATAATGCAATTATTTGTAGTCACATAAGGAGGAGGACTTTAAAATTCTATTTCTATTTCTAGGAAAAATCTCTCTTAGAATGTCAGTGATAAAGGATTGATAAAATTTTATTTTAATATAATTCATAAAGATAGATCCCTGAGAAATAAATCCAGTGTTGTTCTATGGCAGAAAAAATTAACACATAAATTAATATCAAAATGATGTAGAGGGTATTAATCCCTGAAGAATTAACACCAAGAGAATATATGCTTGAAAGTTTTCTGGAATAATTGAAATTGCTTTTTTAAATTTTTACTAAAAATTCATTTTAAAATAATTAAGGAATGCATTAAAAGGATAAATAATATTTTGTGGAAAAGTATGCATAAACACCTTGTTTTTCATAATATCTTTTTGATAGTTTCCATATCTCTTTTACATGTGAGAAAATCTACATAAAATATCTGACCCCTGGTTGGAATTTGATTGACTTAGTTTTTGCAGTTAATTGTTTTATTGTTTTCAGAGCTCTCTACTGTTTTTATTTAAAAGAATAAGTTTTTTAAAACCGTGGCTCATTTTGCATCCTGAAAGTCAGTTCATTCAAAAGTGTTCATTGATTGGTTTACTCTCATCATTAGAGAAGCATAGAGACATTTTAGTACTATTATGTAAACAGTACACTTTTCCCAATGCACCAAAATATTTAGTTCTCTAGAAATTTCTGAGAGTACATCATAAGCAGACATTTGTATTATTTTGAAAATTGAATCTGGTAATATAAAAATTGTTAAATTAAATTATAGTTCTGATATTATTCTGCTGCTCTGTATAACCTTTACATTTTCCTTTATGTTTTTTTCAGGTCCCAGGTCAAATTTATTGACCCTGAAAATAAATTTACAGGAAGTTGAGTTTGAATGGTGGCTAAATTTAGGCACACAATCTACAGACATAAATGATGAAATTCCCCTTCCTTCTTGCCCATTTTAGCAACTGTGAATGCACGACTCTTATTATTGGTTATGATCTACCCATTTGACCATAGGCAACACTGTAATTCACTGGACTGTTCATTATTCATCTTCGTTTTGTTTATTAGCACCACATCTGGGATGCTGCGGGGGAGCGATGCTACTTAGCGCAGAGGTCCTGGGGGAGTTGGGAGGTGTTCTTTCCCATCTACTTTCTCTCCTTTCTTTTTAAAGCTTTTTGTGCTACATTTCCATTCTTTTTAAAGTTTTTTGTGGTACATTTTGAGCTGGCAGCTGTATTTTTGAGCATGAATTCCTTGGTTTACAGTGTAATAACACTTCCCTTAGGAGAATATTGCTTTGAAGAGGAGATGACAGAAGTCCTGTTCGTTTGGCTTTGATGCAAATTAAGGCCCCAGTAATCTTCCAGTTCATGTCACATTTGTGAGTTGCCTGACTGTTATTTCCAAAAACAGAGAAGAAAACTTATGTTAATCCCAGAGGAAAAATAAAAATAAAAACACTAAGCTCAGTAAATGCCATATTTTTTTTTCAACAAGAATGTGTACATAGTCTTAAATAGAGCTCCATATAGATTGCCAGAAAACACCCCTTTTTTGCTTTTCCACTGAATTCCTTAAAGCCCAAGCCTCTTAATTCTGGGTGCTGTGACAAAGACTGAGGAAATTGTAAATAAATTATTAAAATTTAGTCTTTAGGCGTTTACTTGGAAATTGGGAATGGCAACACTACCTAGTTAGAAGATTATATCCCTGCCCAATTCCCTTTCACTTTTACTTTTCTTCTTTAGAAATTAGAGACACTCAGTACTTACCTTTCCAGTCTCTAACCAAATTAATCACATGATAACATTCTGGTAAATAGGCATAAGCAGTGCAGTGCCTGTGGCTCAGTGAGTAGGGTGCTGGATCGGACCCATATACTGAAGGTGGTGGGTTTGAGCCTGGCCCTGGTCAAACTGCAGCAACAACAATAACAAAAAAGGTATAAGCAAAATCCATGCAATGTTTTCTAGAAAAGCTTTTGATATCCTGATAGAATGGATAGAAATTTGCTGTGTTATGAATGTTTATGTTCCCCACCAAAATGATATGTTAAAATCTTAACCCCCAAGATAATGATATTAGAATATGGGGCTTTTGGGAGGTGATTAAGTCATAAGTCTCTGCACAAATAAATGAAATTTTTACCCATATAAAAAAGACTCCGAAGTTAGCTTACCCTTTCTTTCATGTGAAAGAATGAAATGGAGTTTATCTCTGACATGGATTTGGCCATTTCAGGCCAATACAGGACCTTCTGATAGGCAATGTTCTCTGCAGAGCTCCCCACCAGGCAAGCTAGGTTTTCTAGATATGCATTGTTTTTGTTTTTGTTTTTGTTTTTTCCTATCCAATCCTGCTTCCTCCCACTTTTCTTCATAGATATTGATACCTACTAAACATCTTACATCCTTAAGTCTATCCCAGCATCTCTTCCAGAAAACTCAACCTGAAAAATGAAAAATGAAAAAAAAAAAGGTTATGGTTACTTTCCAACATTTTTGTATGTGAGAAAACCACTTATTCATACCATAGTAATTGCAAAATTCATAGTCACTAGTTGCCAAATCATTCCTAACTGTTAGAGTGAGAAAGTTGCGGAATGTTTTTCTTAATCATTTTATTTAATTCTCACAAGAAAGTAGTCGTATTTATTTAATGTTAGAAGCAACATTAAATATTATTTGGTCCAAAGTATCTTTTTTATTAATAAGACATCTGAGGCTCCATGTGGAAATATTTAAAAGACTTTCAGTAAGCCCCAGCCAAGAGGCCAAAAAAGAGGTAACATCAATTTATTTAATGGTTTTTTCATTTTTAGTATATGGCAACCCCTTTATTGCTTCCACATATATATTTTTTATTAAATCATAGCTGTGTACATTAGTGCAATCAAGGGGTATAATGTGCTGGTTTCATATACAATCTGAAATGTTTTCATCAAACTGTTTAACACAGCCTTCATGGCATTTTCTTAGTTATTGTATGAAGACATTTCTATTCTGCATTTAGTAAGTTTTGCCTGTACCCTTCTAAGATACACCATAGGTGTAGCAAGTATATATAAATAGATACAGAAATGTATATTTGTACTTCATGTATATTTCTGATAAGATGTATAGAGTAAGCACTAGTGAAGCTACTGAGAAAATAAAAAGAATAGAAAAAAATCACTAAAAGAGTTAAAATATTCTACTACAATATATTCACTTAATGCAAAAGAAAGCAAGGAAAGAGAAATAGGGACACACAGAAAACATGGAAAAGAGAAATCAAAATGAACGACAGATGTAATTTCAAATTTATCAAAAATAAGATTAAATATGAAGGAGTTAACCATTTCAGACAAAAGGCAGTGATTGTCAGATTGAACAAAAAACCAAGATCTACCTAGATGTTATCTGTGGAAGATTCACTTTATATTCAATGATACAAATCAGTGAAAGTAATAGGATGAAAAAAGGTTTATCATGCAAACACACGAGAAAGTTAGAGTGACTATACTGATATCAAACAAATAGATTTTAAAATGTGTTACTTTTTCTAAATCTCAGTATTTTATTTCAAAACTAGGAAACAATAGGGGCAGGGCCACAGATGAGAATTCTTAGCATGTACGATAGAGTGGTTATGGTGAGAATCACAGTAAGTGTTAACAATTTAAAAAAAAGCTATGACGTATTAAGGAAATATGTTAATAGTATTGGTAAAGTGTACAGTTTAAAAGCCTTCCATAAACAGAAAGATATGTGAGAAGTAGCTTATTATAATCCTTTGCTGTGAAAAGGTAAGCCTTATTTCCATTTCCTTTGGGGAATGGGGACAAAATACGTGCCTCCTTACATCATTTAAGGTTGATTTAAGAACGTGTGGGATTATGAATGTGGTATCTCAGAATCAGTTCCTCTCAAGTTTGTAGGGTAACTAAACCAATTGAAAAACCTAATTCAGACTTGATCAAAATGTGGATTTTTAAAATAATTCTTGAAAGTAGTTACTGTCTTCCTCTGAACTACGAATGTGGAAATGTTCAAGATTTCACATTATTTGTTCATTCATTCAGTTCGTTCAGATATTGGTTGAAATCTTATATGCTGTGGCAGGTATAAAGCTATATTAAATGGGATCTTTATTTTGGATGAGTTCTGAAGTGATCAACACTTACAGCTAAACTTATTAAATGACAGCTATATATAGTGATTAGAATGATGATTATTGTTTGAGTCTAACAGACTAATAAACACATTGCTATACAGGGAGGAAGGTACCTTTCATAATCATTGAAGCATATTTTTCCTCAATAACCCACAAGTACATTCAGTTGCTTTATTACTCTACTTCACAATTTCATTGATATTAATAAGAAATATCAATACTTTGACTAACTGTGAATGCCTCTATCGATATTTTGATGTTCTCTCAGCAGAGTATTAATGCTAACGAGGATAGCTTTCCATGTAGCCATAGCTAAAAGAAACAAAGAGAGACCTTCCTTTTTTTCTGCTACAGCAATTTTAGGAGCTGCGTAATCTTGAGAATCAAAGTGGTTGAGAAAATTACATATTTGTAAAAGTAATTAATTAGTGGGAGAAATTAGACTCCAACTTCCTTCCAAAGAAGCTACATTAAATACTTAAAAATAATGCAGACATTTTCTTTCACATTTTTGTTCATGTATGAACATATATTATTATTGGGCTCAAAGATTTTTTTTTTTTTTTTTTTTTTTTGCGGTGGTAAGTTAAGATTTATTTATAGGAAAGAATTATAAGTAGAGAATTTGTTTATAGGAAAGAATTATAAGTAGAGGAAGAACTAAACCTCCAGGCAAGAGAACCCAGGAGGGGAGCAAATTCTCTTGCCTCTGGAGGGAAACAGGCAGCTCCTCCTGTTCCCTCTCTCTGAGGTCTAGAGGTCAGCTTCTGAAAAGGAGCAGGCAGCTCTATCCTGCTCCCTTTACCCAGGTCTAGTC
>CAUYRH010028525.1:0-24276 GCA_963574655.1 Perodicticus potto
TTGCTGACAACTAGGCACTAACCCTAACTCCACATCCTTTTCAAGTGAATCTGGCAGCTCTGAGTGGTGTCAGTTTCGGGAGTCCCTGTCTGGTCAGGTAATCTGCAGCAGCCTCTCATTGTGTCTGAAACAGGAACGACTACCGGACGCTGCGCCAGGGGATTGTTGACATGGTCCTGGCCACAGAGATGACAAAGCACTTCGAGCACGTTAACAAATTTGTCAACAGCATCAACAAACCCTTGGCGGCACTGGAAGAGAGTGAGGTAAGGGGCACCTGCCCCAGAGACAGCTGGTGTTTGGGGTGTGCTCCTGTGCATGGTGGCGACGCGGGCTCACTGAGTGCAGTAGAAAAGAGGGTAAAACTTGGCAGTAAAAATAAGACATTCAAACAAATACAGAAACTCTGAAGGGAAAGTCAGATTTCAAATCAACTTCACACGCAGGCGGGTGTCCCTGCGCCCTTTCTCACTGCCCTGGACGTTCTGGGGCCAGTGGGAGCCTTGAGCTCTCTGCAGCCCCTCCCGCTGCACACGTGTCCTGGAAGCAGCAGCTAGCCCCTGTTGATCCGCATCCCACAGGGAGGTGGGAGTTGGGAAAGACCTGGGATTTGGGCCACAGGGAGATGTCGTTGCCACTTATTCCTGCATTTCGTCATTGAGTCCACAACTGCCTGGCAAGGATAACGTTCAACCTTTCGCCAGGCAGGAGACACAGCTGAAGAAGCAGACAGACCTGAAGCCCCTCCCAGTTCTACGCTGCCATTTCCCCGTCGGCAGACTAGGGGGTAATAAATCTCAAGGCATAGGACTGCTGGGCACAGCACTCACTAACAGGAACCTGTTCCAGTGACCCCAGGCTCAGCATGACATCAGCAGGCTGGAGAATATGACCTTTGCTGAACTCTATCCTGTGGGGCACGTAGAGCTGTCCTCCCACCTACCCCACCATCACTGAACGCCTTGGCAACCTCAGTCCTCTCCGCCACGCTCCCCCCAGCTCCTGTCACCATCCTGAGATGTTTGCCACACACAGGGGGGCCTCACCTCTCAAGCTAGAATCACAGTCCCTTGACTTCTAACTGCATTTTACTCCTATGGCTCATTTATTTGGCCCTGGCCTTTGTTCACTCCTTGGTTTTCTAGCGTCTTCCCCCTGACACTTAACTCTGGTTTAACCTGATTCTGAAACCTCTTAAAAACCTGAGCCCTTCACCTTGCCCTGTGTCCCAGTGTGTCACCCCAGCCTGACTTCACTCAGAGGTGCCCACACCAGTCTCTCTTCTGCTCCTGCCCTGCCGCTCTGGATAGAGCTGACCCGGGGGCCGCTCCTGGTTGACCCCAAGCCCCAGAAGGAACCATACACCTCTCATCCGTCTGTGCAGATGGGGAGGCAGCTGGGTCCTTCGTTCCTCTTAGCAGTCGCGTTTACCGTCTCTGGTCATGACTTGGGGTTACTTCTAAGAGGCTGGAAGTCAGTGTCCAGAGGGACCAAGCAGGGCAGAGTAACATGGAGCGATGCTCCCTCACCTGGCAGTCCGGCACTGTATTCACACCAGAGGTGTAAACAGACCTGGTCAGCAGAGGAAACCTGGAGCAAGGTGGTCATCCCAGCACTCTCGGGGAAGACTGCACCCTGGTCTCAGGACAACACATGCCCATCCTGGTGGCAGATCTGTTCCCATTGAGATGGGACCATCAGGCCTTGTTAGACTACCGTTGTTACATATGGAAATCCTAGGACTGGCCCTGCAGAAGGCTGTTCCCTGGGCCTGGAAACAGAAGAGCCTCCCTCACCCTGGTCTTCACCGTGCCTCTGCCCCAGTGCTCTCTCTCTCCTAATCTGAATGCCCTTCAGAGGATCAGTCGCATCACGGACTGAGAACCCACACCCAGTGGGGCTCCTTATGAAGCACACGTGCGTGGTACTGTTTATGGAAGGTAGCCAGGATCAAAGGCAGAACTTAAGTTCTTATCCTGACTCAGCCAGGTAGCTTTGGACAAATCATTTCACCTCTCTGAGCCCTGGTGTCCTCACTTGTAAAATGTAATAACAAATAATGAGTTTTCATGCTTACCATAACGTATTATGAGTGCAGATGAAAATTAAGTCCTTTAATATCGAAACTATTGGGAGGCCAGGACCAGGAGGATTGCTTGAGGCCAGGAATTCGAGATTAGCCCAAGCAGCATAGCAAGACCTCCGTCTCTACAAAAAAAAAGAAAAAAAAAAAAACAGAGAGAGAACAGAAAAATTAGCTGGGCATGGTGGCATACGTCTGTAGTCCCAGCTACTCTGGACACAAAGGCAAGAGGACCACATAAGCCCAGAAGTTGCAGGTTGCAGTGAGCAAAAACACCACTACACTCTATCCCAGGCAGTGAAGTGAGATGGTGTCTCAACAGCAGAACAAGAACAGGATAGTGTGAGGGCATGTCAGGCGTGATGTTATCGGACATATGATTTGGGGGCACTGAAGGATATTCCCAAGATCACACCTATCACAGGGCTGGGTAAGGATTTGCGTTGTGAGAAGCAGGGAGCCTGGTGGACAAGAGCCCATTTGTTGTGAGGGTAGAGAAATTTTTTTTTTTTCAGTTCATACTCTTCTTTTTTTTTTCTGAGACAGAGTCACTTTGTCGCCCTCGGCAGAGTGTTGTGGTGTCACAGCTCACAGCAACCTCAAACTATTGGGCTCAAGCAATTCTCCTGTTTCAGCCTCCCAAGTAGCTGGGAGTGCAGGCGCCCCGCCATGAGGCCTGGCTATTTTTTGGTTGCAGTTATCATTCTTGTTTAGCTGTCCCGGGCCACATTAAAACCTGCCAGCCTCAGTATGTGTGGCTGGCCCCATAACCACGGTGCTACGGGCGCAGAGCCAGTTTTTTCATTTTTAGTACAGACAGGGTCTCCCTCTTATTCAGGCTGGTCTCGAACTCGTGAGCTCAAGCAGTCCACCTGCCTTGGATTCCCAGATTTCTGGGCTTATAGGCATGAGCCACTGTGCCCAGCACAGTTCATATTTTTATTCAGTAAATAAAATAAAGATAAAACCAGTCTTCAAGAGTTCTTACCAAGGGAGAGAAAGTGGAACAGGAAAAGGGGGAGGGGCACAACCAATTAGAAAGGTTCAGTGAGCAGAAGAGAAGAGAGAAGGGGAAAGTGGGGCAGATGCACCCAGGGAAGAGGGGGATGCCCTACCCTGTTGCAATCTCACCAGCCGTGACTTTCTCCTGGGAAGGAGCAGAGGCCAGACTCCACGCTCAAAGTATCCTCAGCACTGATCTGTGGGGCCCTTAGCTTCCAGATCGCAGCCAACCTTTTGTGTGTACAGTGGGGCCACACCAGTAAGAGAGGGCACCGGGGCATCTATGTTGACTCCTTTGAATTCCACTTTTGTTTTAGGAAGCTGGAAAAAATGAGGAAACCATAAACTCTATGCTCAGGACTCCAGAGAACCGCACTCTAATCAAAAGGATGCTGATTAAGTGTGCCGATGTGTCCAACCCCTGCCGCCCCCTGGAGGCCTGCATTGAGTGGGCCGCGCGCATTTCAGAAGAATATTTTTCTCAGGTAAGAGGCTGTCTGTGAAGTTTATAGAGAGAGAGAGAGAGAAACCATATGATGTCGTGGCTCATGCCTAGATTCCCAGCACTTTGGGAGGATCACCTTATCCCAGGAGTTTGAAATCACCAAGATCCCATCACTATTGAAGTCTAAAAAAATTAGCTGCGCGTGGTGGTGTGCACCCGTAGTCCTAGCTGCTTGGGAGGCTGAGGCGGCAGGATTGCTTGAGTGCAAGAGGTCAAGGTTACGGTGAGCTGTGATTGTGCCTCTGTACTCCAATCTGGGCAATAGTGCAAGACTCTGTCTCAATGGATTTAAAACTAGAAAAATTGGATTCTAAAGTTCTATCTCTGAACATTTTTCATATTACATGTTTACTAGTAAGGAATGTTTTTCTGTGTCTGAGAATGTGTTTATTTTGCCTTCATTCTATAGAATCCTAGGATGACAACTTTCTCCTAAAAGCACTTTTTTTTTTTTTCAGACACAGTCTCACTTTGTTGCTGTGGCGTCACAGCGCACAGCAACCTCAAACTCCTAGGCTTAAGCGATCTCTCTTTTCTTCAGCCTCCCAAGTAGCTGGGACTACAGGTGCCCTTCCCAGTGCCGGGCTATTTTTAGAGAAGGGGTCTTGCTCTGGCTTAAGCTGGTCTCAAACCTGTGAGCTCAGGCAGTCCTCCCACTTCAGCCTCCCAGAGTGCTGGGATTACAGGCATGAGCCACCTCGCCTGACCTAAAAGCCCATTAAAGGGCTTCATATTCTGAGTAGGTAAACATTCTCCTAAGGCAGAAAAAAATTAGAAAATATTTTGGCTGAGGATTTTCCTGATTTAGTGGAGGACAAACATACAGATTCAAGAAGGCCAGTGAGCTTAACTCAGGTTACACATGTCATTAAGCTAGCAGCTAACGAGCCAAACTAAAGAGAAAGATGTTGGAATCAGCAATAGGAAAACGACAGGTCACTTCAAGGAAACCAGTGATTCTCGTGTCTTTTGACTTCCCGCTTCAGAGCTTCAAAATAAATGAAGCAAAATCGACAGAATCAGAGACAGACAGAGTTAGAAATTTGAGCACCCCTTTTAGCAGCTGACAGAATAACCAAATTAAAGTGTCAGAAAAGGCTTGGCGCCTATGGCTCAAGCGGCTAAGGCGCCAGCCACATACACCTGAGCTGGCAGGTTTGAATCCGGTCCGGGCCCGCCAAACAACCATGACGGCTGCAATCAAAAATAGCCGGGCATTGTGGCAGGCACCTGTAATCCCAGCTACTTGGGAGGCTGAGGCAGGAGAATCGCTTGAGCCCAGGAGTTCCAAATTGCTGTGAGCTGTGATGCCACAGCACGCTACCCAGGGTAACAGCTTAAGACTCTGTCTCAAAAAATAAAATAAAATAAAAATAAAGTGTCAGAGAAGACACAGACAACCCTGGTGACACTATCAGTGTCTTACTTTTAGTTAATATTTATAGAACACTGTGCAGAAAATACAGTCTTTACAGGCACATGATACCTTCACTAATACAAATCGTATGCTGGGCTACTAAAAAGTTTTGATAAATTTAAAAGGATTGAAATCAAACAATGTTCTCTGACCACAGTGCAATTAAATCAGAAGTCAATAAGATATCTGTGAAAATACCAAACGTTTAGAATTTGAACAACTTCTAAATAATCCACAGGTCAAGTAATAAGGAATAATAAAAATATATCAAAACAGTGGGCTACAACTACAACAGTGCTTAGAGGGAGATTTGCAATTTTAGTTTTTTATTGGGGAAAAAAGAAAGCCCTAAAATTAATGATGGAAATTTTACCTGAAGAAACTAGAAAAAGGCAAAGTAAACTCAAAGTTTAAGTAGAAGAAGAGAAATAATGTGAAAGCAAAAAATGGGGAAATAGAACACTAACAGCAAAAAAAATTAAAGCCAAAAGTCGATTCTTTGACAAGATTAACAAAATAGGTAACTATCACTAGACTAATCAGGAGACAGAGACAATTGACCAACACTGGGAGTAAACGAGGGATTATCACAGATCTTACAGTAAGAGGAGAATAAAAAATTACTTATACCAACAAATTTGAATATCTTAATGAAATGGACAAATTTTTTGAAAACTACAATTAACTAAAATAATAACCCTGAATAAACATTTAAAAAAAAATTTTGTTTTCCTTGAGAGAATCTTACTCTGTCATCCTAGGTAGAATGCAGTGCATCAGCCTACCTCATAGCAGCCTCAAACTCCTGGGCTCAAGCGATCCTCCTGCCTCAGCCTCCCAAGTAGCTGGACTATAGGTGCCTGCCACAATGCCTAGCTAGTAGAGACAGGGTCTCCATCTTGTTCAGGCTGTTCTCAAACTCCTGAGCTCAACAGTCCTTCCAGCTCAGCCTCCCAGTGGGTAAGATTATAGGCATGAGCTACCGTGCCTGACCTTAAAGAATTCTTTATCAAAAATATTCCCACAGGCTGGACACAGTGGCTCACGTCTCTAATCCTAGCAATCTGGGATACTCAGGTGGATGGATCACTTGAGCTCAGGTGTTCAAGACCAGTCTGACTCCATATATACTAAAAATAAAAATAGCTGGGCGTGGTAGTGGGCACCTGTTCCCAGCTATTCAGGAGGCTGAAGAAGGAGGATCACTTGAGCCTAAGAGTTTGCAGTTGTGAGCTATGACGCCACACACTCTAGCCACAGTGACAGAGTGAGACTCTGTCTCAAAAAAACCAAAACAAAACAACAAAAAAAACCTTCCCCACAAAGAAAACGGAGGAATTCTATCAAACATTTAGCGATGAAATAATGTCATTGTTACAGATTTTATCAGAAGATAGAGGAGGTAGGAATACTTCCCGACTCATTTGATGAAGATATTGTTAGCTTGTTATTTAAATATGACAAAGACAATATGATCCATTGTTCTCATAAACACAGATGCAGAGAGAATTGATTGACTATTACACAAAGGAGATATTACATCATCACCCATGATGTAATGTAGTGTTTTTTCCGGGAATGCAGAGTTGGTTTAATAATAAAAATATCGTAATTCATCATACTAATTGAATAAAAGAGAAAAACCATAAGATTCTTTATGTAGATGCAGAAAAAGCTTGAGACAAAATTCGACATCCATCCATCCATCCATCATAAAAACTCTTAGCAAATTAAGAATAGAAAGGAACTTAAAAGGGGCTATCTACAAAAACATTATGGTAAGGTACTGAATACCTTCCCTTTTAGAATAGAAACAGTGTGAATTTTTGCCACTCCTATTCAACATTATATGGGCAGTCCTCATCGTTGTGATAGGCAAGTGACAAAAAGGTATAAAGAAAGATGTTCTTATTTCTGTTTGCAAAGATGAGATGATTTTTTTGTTTTTTTGAGACAGAGTCTCACTATACCACCCTCGATAGAGTGCTGTAGCGTCACAGCTCACAGCAACCTCAAACTCTTGGGCTTAAGCGATTCTCTTCCCTTAGCCTCCAAAGTCTGGGACTACAGACGCCCGCCACAATGCCCAGCTATTTTTTGCTGCAGTTGTCATTGTTATTTAGCTGGCCCCAGCCGGGTTCAAACCTGCCAGCCTCCATGTATGTGGCCGGCACCCTACCCAGTGAGCTACAGGCACCAAGAGATGACATGATTTTATATAGAAAACTATAAGGAATGTACAAAACAATTACTAGCATTAATAAATGGATTTTATTTAGCAAGGTCATAGGATACAAGCTCAAAAGTCAGTTGTATTTTATATACTAGCAACAATCAGAAAATGAAACTAAAAACAATCCTATTCATGATAGCAATAAAAAAAAGTTTCTTAGGAGTAAATTTAATGAAAGATGACCAGATTTTCACAATGAAAACTACAAAACATTGCTGAGAAATTAAAGAACCTCCGAATAAATTGGTTGGGGGGAGGTGGCAACCATGTTCACATATTGGAAAACTCAAATGTTAACATTGACTCAACACAGAATGATAGAGATATGTCAATGGAGTGCAGTCTCAGTCAAAAACTGGTTCTAAATTATATATGAAAGTATGAAGCACCTTAAATAAGCAAATTATCTTGAAAAAAAAATTAGAAGATATAGCCTCTTTGGCTAAGACAGTGTGCTACTGGTACAAAGATAACAAGCAACTCTATGGAGCAGAATAGAAAGCTCAGATACAAACCACACATCTACAGTCAATGGGGAGTGCAAAATTGTTTCAGCAGGCCATGCTAGATAATTGGATGGCCCTCTGCAAAAAGAAAGAAAGAACCCCAGCTCTTCCTAGCTCGTATCATAGGGAAATATCAGTTCACAAAGACTGTAGACCAAAGTATAAAAGCTCATATCATGAAGCATTTAGACAAAAACATAGCAAAATATCCTCAGAGACTTGGAAGTGGACAAAGATTTCTTAAATACAGAAAGCAACAAGCATAAAAAGAAAATCTGATAAATAAGACTTCTTCAAAACTCAAAAAGTATTCATTCAAATAGTTAAGAAAATGAGTAAACAAGCTACAATAGAGGAAACATCATATTTGACAGCATACTACATCCAGAGTATATGAAGAACATCTCAATCATAAGACAAACCAGCCACTTAAAAATGGTCACATATTTTCAGAGATACTTCACAAAAGAAACTATCATGAAAGGCCAGTAAGCACATACAAAAATGCTGAACATCATTCATCATCAGGGAAATTCAAATTAAAACCAAAATGAAATGCACTACGCACTCAGCTGAATGGCTAAAAATTGGTGAAGATTTAGATCAACTAGAATTAATAATCAATGATAGAAGTATAAAAATGCTATAATCAGTTTGGGAAGCAATTTAGCAGGGTTTTTTTCTTTTTTTGTGTGTGTGTGGTACAATTCATGTAACATAAAATTTACCATTTTAGATCATGTGTTGTTTTCCTTCATTCTCTTAATGTGATATGTTATACTGGTTTTTTTATGTGGAACCATCCTTGCCTTCCAGGAATAAATTCCACATGGTCATTAATCTTTTAATATGCCTCTGCATTTGGTTTGCTAGTATCTTGTTGAAGATTTTTGCAGCAGTATTCACAGGGGATATTGGTCGGCAGTTCTTATGGTTTATCTATTTGGCCATGTTATAAGGATAGTGCTGACATCATAGAATGAGTTAGCAAGTGTTCCCTTCTCTTCCATTTTTTCAAAGAATTTGAGAGGGGTTGGCAATAATTCTTCTCTAAATGTTTGGTATAATTCACCAGTGAAGCTTGTCTATCTAGTCCTGGACTTTGCTGGAAAGTCTTTAATTACTGACTCAGTCTTCTTACTGGTCATAGTCTGATACAGTCCTGGTGGTTTGTATGTTTCTAGGAATTTTCCCATTTCATCTAGGTTAGCCATTATATAAACATATAATTGTTCATGGTACTCTCTTTATAATCCTTTTTATTTCTATAAAATCTAAAGTAATGTCCCCCACTTTCATTCTAATCTTGGTAATCTGAGTCTTTGCTCTTTTTTTTTTTTTTTTTTTGAAACAGTGTCTCACTTTGTCACCCTTGGTAGAGTACCCTGATATCACAGCTCACAGCAACCTCAAACTCTTGGGCTCAAGCAATTCTGTTGCCTCAGATTCCCGAGTATCTGGGTCTACAGGTGCCCACCATGATGCCCAGCTACTTTTAGAGACTAGACTGTGGCTCCGGCTGGTCTCGACCCTGTGAGCTCAGGCGATCCACCTGCCTCAGCCTTCCGAGTGCAGGGATTACAGGAGTGAGCCACTGTGCCCAGCTACTCCTTTTTTTCTTATGCCATCTCACTAACGAGTTGTTAGTTTTGTTGATCTTTTCAAAGAATCAACTTTTCTTTTTAATTAAATTAGCAGTGTACATTCATGCAATCCTGGGGTACAATGTGCTGGGTTTGTATACAATTTGAAATATTTTCATCAAACTGGTTAACATAGTCTTCATGGCATTTCTTAGTTATTGTGTTAAGACCTTTATATTCTACATTTAGTAAGTTTCGCCTGTACCCTTCTAAGATGCACCGTAGGTGTGGTCCCACCAATTACCCTCCCTCCACCTATCCTCCCCACTCCTCTCCCCACTCTTGCTCGTTTCCCCATATCCTTGTGCTATAACTGGGTTATAGCTTTTTGAAAGCTATAAATTAGTTTCATAGTAGGGCTGAGTACATTGGATACTTTTTCTTCCATTCTTGAGATAGTTTGCTAAGAAGACTATGTTTCTGCTCCATCCATGTAAACATAAAAGAGGCATAGTCTCCATCTTTCTTTAAGGCTGCATAATATTCCATGGTGTACATGTACCACAATTTATTAATCCATTCGTGGGTCGATGGACACTTGAGCTTCTTCCATGACTTAGCAATTATGAATTGGGCTGCAGTGAACATTGTGGTACAAATATCTTTTGGGTGAACTGGCTGGCAACCTATAGAAGACTAAAACTGGACCCACATCTTTCACCATTAACTAAGGTAGATTCTCACTGGATTAGAGATTTAAAATTTTGGTTTTTTTAATTTTCTCAATTTGTTTTCGTTTCTTTTATCTGGTCTTTTTTTATCTCCTTCCTTCTGGTAGCTTTAGGTTCAGTTTATTCTTTCTTTTCTAGTTTCTTAAGGTGTATAGTTAGGTTATTGATTTGAAAACCTTCTTCATGTAGAATTTACATCTATAAATTTGCCTCGTATCACTGCTTTTGCTATATCCGCTAACTTTTGGCATGGTGTATTTTCATTTTCATTTGTCTTAAGGTATTTTAAAATTTCTTTTGTAATGTCTTCTTTGACCTATTGGTTGTATAAGACTGCATTGTTTAATTTCCACATATTCATTAATTTTCCAGTTTCTTTTCTGTTACTGAGTTCTAGTTTCATTCCATTGTGATCAGAAAAGGTCAAAATTATATAAAGTATTTGTTTTGTGGTCCATTGTGGTCTATCCTGAAGAATACTCCATTTGCACTTGAGACTAAATGTATATTCTGCTATTTGGCAAATGTGTGTCCTGTTCTAAATGTGTCTTTAGATAGAATTGGTTTATAGTGTTGTTTAAGGACTGCATTTCCTTGTTGATCTTTTTCTGATTGTTCTTTATTGAAAGTGTAATTATAAAGTCTCAAACTAATATTGTAAAAGTGTCTGTTTCTCCCTTTAATTCTATCAATGTTTTCTTCATATATTTTGAGCTGCAATGTTTGGGGCATATATACTTATAATTTTTATATCTTCCTGATGAATTGACTCTTATTAATAAATAATGTCTTCGTCTTTTGTAAGTGTTTGATCTTCTCCTCAGGATTGATAATTTCAGATGTCCTGTCTTCAAGTTTGCTAATTCTTTCTTCTGTCTGCTCATATCTAAAGTTGAATCCCTTTAGTGAAGTTGCAATACATTTTTGTGTTGACAAGCCTCAGAATTTCTCTTTGGTTACTTTTTATATCATTCCTATCTCTTCGGTGTTATTCTCATTGGGTTTATCTCTCATTTTCCTTATTTCCTTTAGTTCGTAGTCCACGTTTTCCTTTAGGGCTTCGAGCATATTTGACAATTGTTTTAAAGTCTTTGTCTAGGAAGTCCAGTGTCTGTGCTTCTTTAGGGACAGTTTCTGTCATTTTATTTTCTTCCTTTGAATGGACCACGTTTTCCAGTTTCTTTATATGCTTTTTGTTGTTGTTGAAAATTGGACATTTGAAATATGTCTGCCTCTCTGAGTCTTTACAGATTAGCCCAAGATTGTCTTCTCAGGTCTTTTTTGAGCATGCCTTGGCCTGGGCCTGCATGTAACCTTCTTACACAGCTGCTTTTGTTTCGTTGTGTTTTTTGAGACAGAGTCTCGCTCTGTCGCCCAGGATAGAGTGCCATGGTGTCATAGCTCACAGGAACCTTAAATTCCCATGCTCAAGACATCCTCTGGCCTCAGCCTCCTGAGTAGCTGAGACTACAGGCACCCACCACAACACGCGCTAATATTTTTACTTTTTTAGTACATATGGGGTCTCATTCTTGCTCAGACTAGTCTCAAACTCCTGAGCTCAGGCAACCCACCCGCATCGGCCTCCCAGAGTGTTGGGATTTGGGCATCTTAATTTCTTTTCTTTTTTGGTTGCAGCCATCATTGTTGTTTGGTGGGCCCAGGCTGGATTCGAACCCACCAGCTCAGGTGTACGTGGCTGGCACCTTAGCCCATTGAGCCACAGGCGCCGAGCCAGGGCATCTTAATTTCTAAAAAACATCTGCCCCAGCTCTGCTTCAGGCTCTTAGATGACCTGTCGTGTATCTGTGCCCATAACAGCTTTTCCCCAGGAGTCTGCCTGTCAGCTGTTCCCCTGCAGCTTTCCTAGATCACAGTCATTGCTTTTCCACGTGGGAAGCTGAGTTAGATGAAACTAAGACCAGTCCTTCAGACAGCACACACACACGTCAGAATGCTGCAGAGGTCGGATCTGCTCAGACTGCACCATGTCAGAGAAGTAGTGGGGCGAGACTGAGTGAAGACACATTAAATTTCCTACCATTTTGAATGTGGCTTTTCGGAAGTGGACGTTTACTGGGTTGCTGTAGAGTGCCAGGGGCATCCCACCTTTTGGCGTCTTCATGCCACATTGGAAGAAGAAGAGTTGTCTTGGGCCACACATTAAATACACAAACAAAAGCTGATGAGCAGGAAAAAGGTCCATGCGTTTTTGTATTATCTGCCACCACAGATAAGCAAAAAAGTTCTCACATAGACCACATGTGGCCCATAGGCTGGGGGTTGGACACATCGACAAGACCTTTGGCTGTTTTCCAGAGCTCTTACAAGGTTGTTAGACAATCTTTCCTTGGGTTTGGATGTTTACATGGGGGAACAAGAGCTTGGAGCTTCCTCTTCCACTGATGTGACTCCAGTGTTTGAACTTTAATTTTTAAGTCATTACAACACAGCTGCTTCTTGTATTCAGTGGGGTTAGGTTTGAACGTCCACTCCCCACAGCCATTTCTCTCTTAAATAGCTTGGACAGCAAGAATGCCAGAGCCAAAAGACTTCCTTGTCCTTTACTTAGGTGGGGGCTGATTCCTTGCTGGGGCTGCTTGGCTTGGTGGGGAGTGGGGCTTGAGTACCACACATCTCACTTTCTGCGAGATGTGTACAGCTGGTCCTGAAGCACAGTGGTGAAATGTGAAATTTCATGTGACCCTGCCTCATAACTCAGAAAGGAACATCTGCAGGCTTGGAGCTCTCCCTGGTGACCTAGAAGAGCTCCAGGCCACAGATGACTCATTGCAGTCTCCAGGAGAAAATCATGGGCCTGGGAGCTCCACGCACTTGTCACATTGGGCCAAAGAGAAGAAGTCTGAGCGTAAGGGCCTTCACTGACCTTCAGGCCGCCAGCTGCTTCCGTGTGGCTAGGGAGGGCAGGTGCAGCCAGCTGAAAGCAGCAAGCAGCAATGAGGCTGACAGAGCCTCTACTGTGGCTGCCTCAAGAGAGCTGCTTCCATGTCCAGCAGAACCAGGGAAGGGACCTCAGGACGGTGGCCACGCCCACCAATGCTCCTGTGCTAGGCAGGCCAAGGGGCTGTGAACCAAGGCTGTCTTGGTACACATGGCACAGGCTGTCGTGGGCTAACCCTGTGCTCTTCTGAGACTGCACAGGGCATGGGCTGCCAGCCTGTGGCCAACAGCAGGAGCTTCCCCACCAGCAAAGGCCGAGGCCGAGTCAGCACTCCCCACTCGGCCTAGTATCAGAGCACATGAATCCCGCCCTCTGTACCACCCAGGGGCATGGGGCTCTTGCTGGCTTCTGCCCAGCCCCATGGCCTAGCACTGTCCACCTGAAAACAGGGAACGCAGGCCTCTTTCTTGGCACCTGTCCCCAGCATCATCGGCACTGACTTAGCATCAGTGTGCCTCTGAGCCCAGTGCAGCACAGTCCCAGCCTAGGAAGACCTCAGAGGTTCACCTGCTGCCCTCAGGTGGAGAGCTGGGGTGAGTTACTGTCACTGCCAGGGCTAGACCCCTGCCTTTACCGGGGGCCCTTATTCTTCCAGTGCCGTGGGCCTCAGGTCCACTATGCACAGGCTGTAACTGGCACTGGTCCCAGGAGCAGCTCCTGCCAAAGCAGTCTGAGTCTCCGTAGCCCCACTGACAGTTGCCAGGCCTCAGCTTAAAGACAGCAATGAGAAGAGGATGGGCAAAGGAGGAGGGCTGCCGGTCTGCCCCACGAACATGTCCGGGGGTTAGGGTGGGGTGGGCAGGCACCTAAGCCCTGAGAGTAGGTTTTCTTTTGGTCTTGCTGAACACTCAGGCCCTTGTCCCAGCTAGCCATTCGCAGGGTGTGTCCTCTACGCTCAGAATAGAACTTCTCCCTCCCCAGATGGCCAACAGAGCTCTCAGAGCCTTGCTCCATACGGGCCTTGCTGCAGCCGCTGCTCCTTGCTAAGACCCCATGCACAGACCGTCAACAGAAGGCCAGGCCAGACCAAGTCCTTCATCCCAGGTTCTCCCGCAGCCAGCTGGGCATCCTGACCTCACGTGCGCCGCTGTTTTTCTCCTGTACAGAAAGCTGCTCTTTCTCTCACTGGCCTTACCACACCTGGCCCACAGGGCAGCCTGAGCATCAGACTCTCCCAAAGTGCTGCAGAGGTCAGTGGCACGTGCCAGAGTCAGAGGGTCCCTCCAGGGGGACGGCCCCTCCCCGTCCAGCCAGCCCCAGAGGAGAACATCCAGCACAACAGCCACCGTCTTCTCCCCTGGCCCCGCACATGTGCTCAGGGCCCACCTGAAAGTCCCAGATCTTGTTCTGAGTTAGTGCCCTGGGAGGGCTGGGGCTATGTGATCCTGTGATGACCCTTAGCTTTCTGCACACACTCCCTGGCTCCAGCAGGACCGTCCAGCAGGGTGCTCTAGTTACACACCTCCAGCCCCGTGGGTACTGCTCTGCCAGGGTCCAGCCTCAGACCTCACAACCTCATTGCTGCCCTGGGACAAAAGTGAAACCTCAAAGAAAGGCAGCACCCTGATGTCTTTCAGGATAAACTTCCTCTCCCCCAGGTCTCGTCTTTATTATGTTTTCAGTTTACGTAAGCCTCTCTACAATCCAGATGATGTTCTGGAAGAGTTTTGACTACAGTACACAAAAACTCTTCAACTTCTGCTTGTTTTTAACCTCCCAGATCGCAAGGGTGTCCACAGCCTTTTCAAATACGATAACCCAGGCACAGAAGAGAGGTGGCCCTGGCTCTTCCTGTGGAGCAGGGACGTCGTAGTCTCAGGGTGTGGCCCTGCTGTGGGGCGTGTCAAGGATTTCCTGAATGGATGGCTGGCTGGACTGTGATGGGAGTGAGAAAGAAAAACTTCCCCTGAGAAACTCCATTGCCCTTTACCCATCAGCCCCAGAGAGGCATTGACAGTTGACGGCAGCCGTGTGTCACACCCCCACACCAACATGACCTGCCTGCCGTGTGGACTCTGGACCGAGAGTCGTCCAGTAGCTGTCAACTGCCCTGCCATGCCATGTGCTGGCCGCTCCTGCCCTGTGGTCCAGTCACTGATCAGGGTCATTTCCATAACTTTTATAATCATTCCTTCTCCAAATTTGTCCTTTTTCTTTTAAAATCTTGAGCCTGTGGTCCAGTCACTGATCAGGGTCATTTCCATAACTTTTATAATCATTCCGTCTCCAAATTTGTCCTTTTTTCCTTTTAAAATCTTGAGCCTCTTCTTTACTCTCCAGAACACTTTCCAAGGTTTCCCAGGATGCTGTCCTCAACCTCGGCCCAAGTAAACTGCATAGAGACTTTGCCCGTTTTTTCAGGAGGACAGGGCAGCAGAGGCCAAGCACGCAGCTCCCCCAAAGAGGCATTTCAGCACACATGTGGAAAGCAGAGTGTGGGCGGGCTGGGGCGTCCTCAAGCCCCATACATGGCGCAGCCCCCACTCTGAGAGCAGCACAGCCGCCCGAGAGACTGCGTGGAGGCAGCTCCCGGGTGGAGCGGAGCCAGGAGCCAGGGCTGTGACCGTGTTTTCTGCTTTTCAGACTGACGAGGAGAAGCAGCAGGGCTTACCCGTGGTGATGCCGGTTTTTGACAGAAATACCTGCAGCATCCCCAAATCCCAGCTCTCTTTCATTGACTACTTCATCACGGACATGTTTGATGCTTGGGATGGTAAGAGATCTTGGCATGTTTTCCTTTAAAGACTGGGGAACTGCGTGTTAAATAGCAAGTGGGGAGTGGAGGCGTAGACTTCAAGCATAAGAGAGAAGTGAGCCAGCGCTGAGGGCCCAAGGGCTGCCTGTTCTGCCCGCCTCTCCTCATTAAGTAACCACCCTCCTAGGTGACAGCATCTTTACACCAGCTTTCTAGATGAGGGGATTGAACTTGGAGCCCCAGCGCTAGCAGTAGAGAGCCCAGGGTTCAGGCCAATGGCACTGACCCCAGACCCAGTGTTCCTGTGCAGGCCCTTAGCTGTCCGCTGTCTCCAACTCCTCCTGGTCCTCACGCCGTCCAAACCCATGGGCAGCTGGTGTTCCTGCGATGGGTATCACTCTGCTTTAACCTCCGGGTGGGACAAGGAGCCTGTCAAACAAAAGATTTTCAGAGAAGACGATCCCACTAATCTCCCTGGGCTCCCTAGGGGACACCAGGGCTGGTAACGTCCAGGTCCAGAGACTCAAGTTCAGATCCAGTCAGGAGGAAGAAATAAGCCCTTTCTGGGGGCCTAGGATGCCCTGAGGGAAGCAGAGCAGGGGTGTGTGGCTGGGGAGAGAGCTGGGACTTTAGGGGCAGAATGAGCTGTGCAGTGTGCAGCGTGCTCCGGGCTGGGACCAGGCCCAGGCCCCTGCCCCACCTATTTCTTCAGCAGAGCAGGTGGAAGGAGACAGTGTGGGACTCCTGAGAAGCCACGTGGGGGCGGTGCCTGGCCCCTGACATAGCACTGACGTGTAGGTGGGGCCCACACTGTGCTTTGTTTCCCAACACCCCGAGCCCCAGAGGTGCTGGCTAAATGCTCACCGAGCAGATCAGCTCCCTTGTGTCTGATTTACCAAAGTTACCAGCTGAGCAGGTAGTCCACAGAGAAAACCATCTGCCTTCAGACTGCAGGGTGTTTGCACGGTCTGTTTAGGGTTATGCAAATGCCCGCTCCCTCCGTCCTTAAAATGTTCCTTGTAGAAAGCCTGCCGGTAAGGCCAGGCTCTGAGAGGAGATTGCAGTCCTGTCTTTTCCTGCAGCCTTTGTAGACCTGCCTGATTTAATGCAGCATCTTGACAACAACTTTAAATACTGGAAAGGCCTGGATGAGAGGAAGCTGCGGAGCCTCCGGCCGCCTCCCGAGTAGCATGGCTCACCACCAGGGCCCTGAACTTCATCCTGCTGGTCATCTGGACTTCCTGAGGGCAGCCGGGGTCCCTTGGTCCTGTTGTTATTTGGCAGAGCTGCCCCCAGTCTGCACCGCCTGTGAAAGCACATGAGGGGCGTCAGTAAACCTCTGCAGCCACCATCCAGGGTCACCGCCACAAAGAGGGACTTGGCCTGAGCTCTTCAGAAAGGCACATGAGGACTCTGGTTTTCATCAACTTGCTGCGAAGACACGAGGTCTGGAGTGCCCTGCAAAGGGCACTGACGGATCTCCCGCCAGTGGCAGGGAATATCTTACTACAAACGACTTCTCAGTTATGTTCAGGCTTGAGAACAGCTGACAGCAATGGACCTTTAGCGACTTTTTCCACATCATAGAAGGTGCAATCACTCACTTTGGAACACTACTGAAAGTGACTACTTCTCCTTTAAAATTGAGTAGCAAATAAAAAGTGAAAAGAAACTTTGACGTTGATCTATTGTTAAAATGTTTGATTTATTTTATCTGACGTTCAGTATTTTCTACGAATTTAGAAATGCTTCAAAGCCAAAGCCAACTTCAGATATCATGTCCAAATCTACATGACTCGTATTCATGCATTACTTGGTATACAGACTTATTTTCATAATGCAAATATAAATGACACACTTTTTTACTGCACTATAGAAATACTTGTGTATGTTAAATTCCTCTAACTGAGGCTAATCGGAAGAAGAGGTGCTGGTGGTAGGTCTCATTCCTCAGAGCAAAGGGAGAAGGCTGCCTCCAGCCTGTAGACCCCAGGGTTCTGAGATAGGTCTAGTCACCTGATGAGCTTTGCAGGCGACTCCCTAGGGTAAAATTATGCCTTTCTTGGTTTGAAAAGAAAAATTGGAACTTAACACTTTCTCTGACAGTTTTATAATTGAATTTTCAAAATTCTGCCTTATTTATACTGTTTCTATAAAATAGTCCCTATAAAAACAAAGAACAAAAATGAAATATTTAGTGAACTGACATTTTTTAACCAATTGGTTTTCATCTGCAGTAGAATCTTTGATTCCTTAAATTTATTAAGGTTCTATATCTTCACATTTTTGAATAAGCTTAATACCATAAAGAATGACACTCAGTGACATGTCAAAGTGTTTGTCATTTCATTTTAAACTTGTATTTGTTTTTTTCCAGGTAAAAATGAAATTAAACTATTTGTTTTTAAGACATCATGTGTTGCCCTTTTTTAAAGTTTTGTTTTACAATATTTAATATTTAATCTTTTGCTCTTAGTAGTTGAATGACTTTTCTAAAGTCACATGGGGCCATATGAATATTTTGAAAAATTCCCAGAACTATATTTATTTATTTTTTTAAGACAGAGTCTCACTTTGTCACTCTTGGTAGAGTACCACAGCGTCATAGCTCACAGCAACCTCAAACTCAGACTCAAGCAAGTCTTTTACCTCAGCCTCCCAAGAAGTTAGGACTACAGTTGCCTGCCACAAGGTCCAGCATTTTTAGAGACAGGGTCTTGCTCTGGCTGAGGCTGGTCTTGAACTCGTAAGCTCAGGCAATCCACCAGCCTTGAATTCCCACCCAGACTAACTTTAATTCACCACCTAGCACCTCTGAATGGGTATTCAGTGATGTCAGACACACTGGGGGCTGACAGAGGGGCTCTCAGGGTGGGCCTGGGTACCCAATACCCATTCAGAGATGTCAGGACACTGTGGAAGGCCAACAGGGCAAGCCCGTTAGGAGGATCTTTGTCTAAGTAAACAGGCTTCTTTTGCCTTCGTGAAGGTATTTGACCTAAGATGACAGTTATATCCCCAGCTGGAAAGAAAGCTTTGTCCCGTCCACCAGGTACCAACAAAGGAAAGGAAATGAACCACACAAGGAATTCAGCCATCTCCAGCTGGAGACAGCAGTGCATATGATATACGGAGCACCACCAAGAGCTAGTAATAATCAAATTACCTGACAGAGACTTTAAGATAAGGATGCTTAATATATTTCAAGAGATACAGGCAGTGGCTCATGCCTGTAATCCTAGCACTCTGTGAGGCTGAGGTAGGAGAATTGTTTGAGACCAGGAGTTTAAGACCAGACTAGGCAAGAGCAAGATCCTGTCTCTACAAAAAATAGAAAAAATTAGCCGGTGTGGTAGGCACCTGTAGTCCCAGCTACTCGAGAGGCTGCGGCAGGAGGATTACTTGAGCCAAGGAGTCTGTTGCAGTGAGTTATGATGTCACCACCGCACTTGACCCAAGGCAACAGAGCAAGACCCTGTTTCAACAAAAAATAAAAGAGATAAATGATTGAATAACAACTATAAGGCAAACCTCTTAGATAGCTTAAATAATGGGTAGATTTGAAAGAGATCTATATTAATAGACATTCTTTCTAGATATGAAGAATGTAGTCACTGAAACATAAAATCTCAGTGTATAGGTTTAATAGACCAGGCATAACTCAACAGGGATTAGTAAGTGGCAGACAATTAAGAGACTCATTTAAAATGTGCCATAGAGGCGGCACCCATAGCTCAGTGGTTAGGGCACTGGCCACATACACCGAGGCTGGCACATTCGAACCCAGCCCAGGCCAGCTAAGCAACAATGACAACTGCAACAAAAATAAATCCGGGTGTTGTGGCGACCTGTAGTTCCAACTACTTGGGAGGCTGAGGCAACAGAATCACTTAAGCCCAAGAGTTTGAGGTTGATGTGAGCTGTGACGCCATGGAACTCTACCAGGGACGACTGAGTGAGACTCTTTCAAAAAAAAAAAAAAAGTGGAAGAAAAGTTAATACATGAGGGCAGAACACATTGCTTCCAAATGTGTCTATTAAGAGATCCTAAAGGGAGAACAATGGCAGAGACACCACCCAGAGGGAGGCCGAGACAACCCTGCCATGTGACAGGAGGCCCCAGATATAAAGGGCCACTGAAGCTGAAGTACTGCAATATGACAAATCTGGGCAGCGCAGTGAGACCACAGAACATTGAGCCCAAAGAGAAAGGTGTGAGAAGACAGATCACTCAACAGAGGAGCTCGAGTGAGGCCATCGGGCTTCTTATCTGCAACAACCAGAAGAAAACTTTTTTCAAAACACTAAAGGAAACCGTCAACCTAGAATTACACACTTAACAAAAGAATCACTCAAGAGTGAGAGTAAAATAAAGATAAGTTTCAGAAATACGGATGGAGCTAATTATAAACGCTCTCTGTGTCAATAACTACTGAAAGATGTACTTCTGTAAGATGAATCCGATAAGAACGGGTAGGCTGCAGAAGACAGCAGTGGGCACCAAAGAGACCAGTAAACACCTGAATGAAACCAAGTACCCTGAGCCGGGAAGAAAGGAACAATGGTGCATGGGCAGGAGTACAAACAAGGTGAGCTAGATATTCAGGAAGACAAAGAGATGCTTGTCTTAGATATGCAGAATGAATCAAGTTCAGGGTCATTGTCAAAGGAATAAAAGAATACGGAACTTAAAAATCAGTAAAAGGAAAGCAAAAGGAAGAAATGAAATGTGACCAATAAAGTAACAACAACAAAAAAGGAAAAACAAATAGAAAACATGAATTAGAAAAGATAATGACAGAAATTAGTTCAAATATAAACTCATAATGTACACAGAATCAATTCTATACTAAAGACCTATATGGGAAAAATCCCTTTTTGATACTGGAATGTGGAAAACATTGTTAAAATCACACCAAAAGCGTAAAAGAAGTATCTGCAAGTTAGAAATTCTATATGACAAAAGATAAAAAGGTCATAGATTTGGTGATGTATAGAAGTAATGAAGTATTTATACGTAAAATATATAAAAGATGCTTATCAATCAATAAGGGCAAAAACAAGATATTTTATACTCTTTAGCTTGACAAAAGCTTTAAAATATGACCATCCCAAGTATTGATGAGTGGATAAGAAAATGAATTCTCAAACATCAGTGGTAGGAATGTAAGCTTTGGGTACAAACCACTTTGGAGAGCAATTTGGAAATATCTACTAAAGTTCCTCAATTCAGCAACTTATGTTTAGATCCTAGAGAAACTTGCAAGTGGGCACGTTCAGGAATATGTGCTCTAGAATTTTGTTATCATGAAAAAGTGAAAAAACCTAAATGTCCATAGTAGAATGGATAAAGGATTTATTCAGAAAGTGGCATATGGTGGCAGCGTTTCTAAAACTGTTCCCAGTGGACCTAGTGACTTAGAATATGGCAGAAGTGATGGAATGGCACTTCAAGGTTTGGCAACAAAAGAAGATACATTAGTTTCCTAGAGCTGCCATAACAAGTCACCACATACTTGGTGGCTTAAATCAATGTGAATTTATTTTGTTTCCTGGACCCTAAGTCTGAAATCAAGATGTCAGCAGGGTTGCTTCCTCCTGTACTCCTTGGCTGGCAGATGGATTTTTCCAGTCTCTGCCTCCATCTTCACACTGCCTGTGTCTCTGTCCTCTCCTGTTCTTACAGGGACACTGGTCATTGGATTTAGGGCCCACCCTAAATACCGAATGGTTTCATCTCACAATCTTCAATTATATTTGCAAAGACTGTTTCCAAATGAGGTCACATTTTGAGGTTTTGGGGGAACACTATTCAATCCCCTACAGATGGTGCTATCACCCTGTTCTTGTTTGCTTGCTCTGATAAAGCAAATTGCCATATTGTGAGCTGCCCTGTGGAAAGGCCCACATGGCGAGGAACTAAGGATAGTCTGCAGCTCACAGCCAGCAAGGAACTGAACCCTGCTAGCAATCACATGAGTGAACTGGAAACAGGTCCTTCCCCAGTCAAGTCCAGATGAGACCACTTCTCCAGCAGCCACCTTGATTAAAGCCTAGGGGAGAATCTGAGCCATAGGACCCAGCTAAGCCACACCTGGATTGGATTGCTGACCCACAGAAGCTAAAATAACAAATGTTTCTTTTAAGCCAGTAAGTTTTGAGGTAGCAACAAATAACTAATACATGAGCTTTATAGCAGTTTGAAAGAATGAAGTTGAGTTACAGATGTTAACTAGGGGAAAGCATGAATATAATATTGAATGGGCAGGGCATAGGGGCTCACACCTATAATCCCAGAACTCTGGAAGGCCAAGGCAGGAATTGTTTGAGCTCAGGAGTTCAAGACCAGCCTGAGCAAGAACAAGATCCCATGTCTATAAAAAAAAATAGAAAAAATTAATGGGCATCAGTACATGCCTTTAGTCCCAGCTTCTTGAGAGGCTGAAGCAGGAGGATCACTTGACCCCATGAGTTTGAAGTTACAGTGAGCTGTGAAGACAGTACTGCATTCTACCTGAGGTTACAAGAGTGTCTTCAAAAAAAAAAAAGAATATTGAATGAGAAGGCAAAGTTTCACTAATGTAATTTGTGTGAATATTTTGGATGCTCAAAACAATATACTATTCATTGTCCATGTAAAAATTAATAGTAGAAACATTAAAGTATTCACAAAGTTTACAAGTACTATGAATTGGGTTGTGTAATGCTAGTTAGCCTGCTAGTATACACACTAATTGGAAAGCTAAAAGCTTTCCCGCCAAACGCTCTTGCACCTACATTTTCATTCTAACTTAGGTTCACCTATTAGAAAGTTATTTGTCCAAGACTCTGATTTAGAACTGAAACCAATGGAGAAAAGCAAGATCAACATAAGGGCATCAGTTTTGAGTGTCAGAAATGGTGTTCTAGACCCAGCAACTGTAGTGGTGGCTCCCTCATTGTGGGGACCAACAAGGCTCTGGAGTAGGCATCCTCAAACTACGGCCCACGGGCCACATGCAGCCTGCCCAGGACATTTATCCGGCCTCTTCTAAATAAGATATGTGCCATATGCATAGGAATTTGTTCATAGTTTTTTTTAAACTATAGTCCAGCACTCCAGCGGTCTAAGGGACAGTGAACTGGCCCCCTGTTTAAAAAGTTTGAGGACCCCTGCTCTGGAGCCATAGCAGCAGCCTTGGCAGCCCAGCTCACAGGAGCAGCTTAGGGAAACTTTCCAGGAACCCAGGAAACTCAGTCCAAAGTCTGTTTCTTCAGTCTTCCCACTGATCATCCCTTCAGCCTAAACCAGCCAGAGGAGTTCTCCAGTCTCAGAATGAAGGACTTTGACCACAGCCAGGATACACTACAGCTCCACGGTGGCAGTTAACCAATGGAAGTGGGGGAGACGTCAGGGACTAGGGAGACTCTCAAAGGGAACATCCGTACTTTTCTGTTTTTGACAGGGAAAAAAATATTAAAAAGCCTGAGCAAAATAATAACATAAGTTTGGTGGTGAGTACATTGTTTTTTTTAGAAATGTATTTATTTGCCAGGCTCACACATTCATATTCCTAGCACTTTTGTAGGCCAAGGCAGGAAGATAATTTTTTTTCCTTATTTTTGAGACACACTCTCATTATGTCGCCCTCAATAGAGTGCTGTGTCGTCACAGCTCACTGCAACCTCTAACTCTTGGGCTTAAGCAATTCTCTTTCCTCAGCCTCCCAAGTAGCTGGGACTACAGGTGCCTGCCACAACGCCCAGCTATTTTTTTTTTTTTATTGTTGTTGTTCAGCAGGCCCGGGCTGGGCTCAAACCCACCAGCTTTGATGTATGTGTCCGGTGCCCTACTGAGCTATGAGCACCAACCTTTTTTATTTTTTGAGACAGAGTCTCAGTATGTTGCCCTCAGTAGAGATCTGTGATGTCACAGCTCACAGCAACCTCAAACTCTTGGGCTTAAGTGATTCTTTTGCCTCAACCTCCCAAGTAGCTGGGACTATAGGCACCCACGACAATGCCCAGCTCTTTGTTGTTGTTGTTCAGCAGACCCTGGCCGGGTTCAAACCCACCGGCTCCAGTGTATGTGGCTGGTGCTATAACCACTGAGCTATGGGCACCAAGCTAAGTCATGAATAGTATTACTTGAGGCCAGGAGTTTAAGACCAGCCTGGGCAGCATTTCTTAAACAGAAAGAGAGACAGACAGAGACACTTTGTCTCTAAAGAAAAAACAATTCACTAAAATATATATTACTATACTTTTCTGTGGCTCAGCACCTATAGCTCAAGCGGCTAAGGTGCCAGCCACATACACCAGAGCTGGCGGATTCGAATCCAGCCCAGGCCTGCCAAACGACAATAACAATTACAACCAAAAAATAGCCAGGTGTTGTGGTGGGCACCTGTAGTCCCAGCTACTTGGGAGGCAGAGGCAAGAGACTCGCTTGAACCCAGGAATTGGAGGTTGCTGTGAGCTGTGATGCCAGAGCACTCTACCCAGGGCCACAGCTTGAGGTTCTGTCTCAAAAAAAAAAAAACTATCTGTATGTTGAAGTATCTCATAATCTTTAAAAAG